>VUQS01034054.1:0-13263 GCA_015108495.1 Heterochromis multidens
GAGCTAAATGTTGAATACCTGCTGGCCTCTGCAGCCAACGAACCTCAACGCTGACCCTGGCTGTGTTGGACAGAGAGACTTCCTGAATATTAAACTGCTGCACCTTCCTTGAAAACAAGCACACCTCCTGTCTTGGTGTTAGCCTCAACATTTAATTGGGGGTAGACTTGCATAATAACACATCTCTCCTGACATTTACATTTTAGACTTCCAGGAGTGAGGGGTTAAAGGTGTCTGAGCCATAAAACACTTAACAGCAAATAGCAGGATGCATTTTTATGACATTAGATGGTCTATTATTGAGAATGACACCAGGGAAATGAGAGCAGTTTTGCTTCAAGATAAGAACACTTCAGAGAAAGTACAGTAGGATATTGGAGAAAAAGTGTTCCAGGTTGCAGATACATGTCTTCTTAGCCTATAACAGAATATAGGAAGTATATGAGAAAATACTAAGGTGGAAAATAACACAATTCACTTATCTAATACAGATGAGAAAAGCTGCTCTTTCTGCCTGAGGTGACAATAATAAAGGAAGGAAAGTTCCCACTGTAATGCAGAACTCGACGGACAAAAAGAAACTATTTTGTTGACATTTGAGTGATGGGACAACTGAGTTTCATCTCAATAAAATATCCTTCCATCATCTGAAAGTTTAATCATTTCTGGTAGCTGAGTTAGATTTAGGAGTATGAGAGTTAAACCTCACTTCTACAGCCTGTCCATTCATCCACAGTGTCATTTTTATTATTCGGGGTGAATAAACTGTGAATCTGACAGCAGTAAAAAGTCTCAAAAGATTAAAAAAATTCTCTGGAGTGCCAAGGCCTTGGCATTGCCAAGTACAATTAATCACCACTGACTGACAGGCACACTAATACTTGGCACTGAAGAGACAGGGAGGGAGATCACGGCTCATTCACCTGCATTGTCCACTTCTTTACTGTTTTACTGAATAGAAAGTGCCCACAGAGTCCGTGACAAAGCTGAGGACCCTGAATACCGATGAGCTCCATCCATCACCTTAGCAAATAGAAGGTGCTGCACTTCAGAGCTCTATAAGCCCCATAAACCCAAAGTTCAGTGCCTGTCAGTATAAGCGGAGCCAACTTATTTAGCCGTTCAAAGCACGTAGCAGTAAGCAGGATAATGAGGCTCCAGCTATGGCTGTTTTTGCTCCAGAGCACTAACAATCATCCTCAAGCAGAAAACGTCAATGTTTATTTTACTAATCTGCACAACTTCTACCTCCAGTTTGACCCAAAGAGGCTGAGCCTGGGTGTAGTGGCGAAATAAAGAGTGATGTGTATTTGCAAGTTTTTCAGTTTGTGAGTCAATACTACATTATGGAAAACTCTAATAAAAAAAGAAGCAACAATATAATCACAGAACTGATCTGAGAAAAGAGCAGCAGCAACAACACAACTAAAAAGACCTAAGTAAATGTTTTGCTCTTAAACCCCATTCCAGTTTAGCCGCACTATTCTACACAGCAGAACACCTTCATGCACACACTTTCACTGCCCAATAAACGGCTCACATCCCAAAGATAAACTATTTACCACAATGAAAAAAAATCAGTGGAGCCCCAAATTTTTTTCTTGAAAAATCACTACCTCTGTTAATGGATTGACAAATTTATTGACTACTACTGGAACCACCTTTGACTAATTGATATTGTTTCTGCCCCCCTCCTCCTTCCTTCCTTTCTTGTTGGTCTCGTTTGTTTTTCCCTACCATCCTCACCAGCTCCACGCTATTCCTCCCTCTGTTCAGTTCAACCAGTCTGCCATAGTCTGCCATCCTTTCTTCCAACCTCTCCAACTCTTCTTCCTCAATCTTTAACAAAGCCTCCCTCAACTATTTGCCTCTCTAGGTCCCAGTTCATCCTGTGGGTCCACAAAGTATTTTTTCATAACTGATCCTTTTTAAAGCTAATCCTTTCATTGCTACAGGACATCACTGAAAGAAAATGTATAAGTGTCTTCCAAATAACAGGGAAGAATAAGAAGAACAGAATAAGCTCTTCATCATTAAACATCAACCCCATCTTTGTGTACCTGGGAATTAGGCTGCACTAGACACTTTATGATATAGGAGTTCTTCACAGAAATAGTTGTAAGACATTGTTTTCTTGGGATTATGCATTTATTAGTTTTAGAGAGGCACTGATGGTCCGGCCAGGTACTGGAATCAGCTGATTTCCAGTGTGCTCAGTCCTGACCGGTGACTGGCTGGTCATCATCACATATGTCTGATTACAAGCCAGTTCATTTCATGCATGTGCAACACTCGCACAGCAGTGCAGGCAAATAGTTGAGCGCACACTCACAGCCACATAAATCTGTTGCACCTGCTTTTGTTCGGTAAGGTTAAGTATGTCAAGTAAAGGTGGGTGTACACCAACTCATTTTCAGTTAATTATTTGTACCTCTTTCCAGTTACAGAGCACTTTATTTTCAATTGTTTCAGTGAGAGAAGATCCTGTAATTTACAACAATTTGGGGGAAAATGTAAAGTTTAATAATTACTTTTATTATGAAAATAATATTTTGCATTGAAAAAAAGAAAAATGTTTGTATTTGTTTTCTTTGTATACGCAGTTCTGTATATACAGTTATAATTCTTAGAAAAAAATGGTAATCGGCAAAAATTGGTATCAGCCAAGAAAATTGCAATCGTTGCATCTTTAATTAGTTTATTAAAAACTTTGCTAAGTTAACAGACCTGTTAACTTGTTTGAAAGTTTATTCAAAACAACATTCAGTATTTGTCTAATTAACTTTTGCCTTCAAGTCATTACTCTGTGACCTATTATTTAGCTGTTATCAATTGCTATCACTCCCATAATGATCAAACCTGCACCTACTAAAATCCAGGGAGGTACAAATAATCTATTCTGAATGCTGATAAGCAGAAAGAAACACAAAGTATTTGGGTTAACACAAAATATAACACAAAATATTTGTGCTGTGCCAAACCACAATCTTTTACTAACCCTAAGAAAGTAGTTGTGGTGCAACTGAAAATCAAAGTAAAATGAAAGTGAAGAGTAAAAGCCCAGTTGTCATGTTTTTGGATTTTGGTTGTTTGGATTCAAATCATTTCCTATTTCAATTTGTAAATTCTGGTCTCTTAACACTGTTGTCAGTTTCACTTCCTCACTTTGTTAGTTCTCCATGCAGTTTTCTCAACCTACTATTCCCAGTCTCCCCAGTATGCACACTTTCTTGTTTCCCTGTCACTTGCCAGGCTGTCTTGATACTTTCCACAGTTAAGTGTTCCAGCTGTTGTCCAAGTTGTATTTCCAGTGCCATCTTCCTAGTTAAGGTTCCTAATTTTTTAATCTCTGCCTCAATTTTTTTTTCTTGCTTGTATTCCTAGTTCCTAGTATACTTCCTGTTGTGTATCACCTTTTTCTGGACCTTGCCTTTTGCCATTTGCCTCGTTTGTTTGCCTTGCTGAGTGGCCTTGCGTGCATGACCTCTAGCCTTTGATTTTGGGCTACCCCATTCTTCTGTGTCTTGCATTTCTGTGTCTCATAGTTCAGCAAGTGACTTATTCTACCATCTGCTCCACCCCCCACTAAATATAGACTTATGTCACCATTTCAGCAGACACTCATATGCAGTATACATGATCTATGCACCACTGTTACCTGAGATCATAACAACCCAGTGAGCCATAAAGGACAGCCCCAACTAGGCATGTCTATGGAAGCAATGACAGCAAATAAGGGTGTTTTAGTAAGCTAACAGATTGACATTTGAAGCAGGTAAACACTACTTTTCTATTTTTGACTCTACAGCTCCTCCATTCCTTTAAATCTCATCACTGTCCAATCTTTTACCAAATCCAGTGATGGCTGTTTACTGAAATAAACTGAATTCTGCATGTTTCCTGGGGTAAATAAGCCTTCAAAATGTTTTCTTTTATGCTCACTTGTGACAAAACCCAATTAAAAAATTTCCAAATGCAACTTTAATAATGTTAAATAGGAGCATCTAATTTTTTTTTTCAATTGATTCCATATAGGCTTAAAATAAAGAGATAATGTTCACTTAACTAAATGAAAAGCAGACATGACTACTGTAGCAAGTAGACTGGAAAATTGAGAAAAACAAAATAACGATCTCATTAAAAAAAATCTGTGACAGCTTGCATAAGCCTTAAAGATGAATAGTAAACGAAAAATACACTACAGTTCTTTGTTTTACATTTACACATTATGTAAGATTTATATTCCGGCCTTGATAGATAGAACAAGCTGATTAAAACTGTTGAATTATTCAACAGGAGCCAATATCTGTTCTAAAGCTGCCTGTGGCCCGACTTGTTAATTGATTAATTGAAATGCAGAGCAGTGTAGTCTGCTAACTAATACCCTGAAGGTAAGGACATGGCAGGAGCGCTCCTCTCCTGGTTTAATTAGCATTGCTTTGACACATAATTAATAGCACAAGATGAGAGAAGCTGATCAGGCTTTAGACCAGCATATGGCACCTACTGTGCCACCTACAGTACAGCCACACTGCAGCTGCAAATGCCCAAAATAAGTAATTTAACGCAGTTTGTACAGGTATTCTGTCAATAAAACAACACTGAGGAAATTATTTTCCATAATTTGGGGTACTGCAGTCTACCGTACCCTTCTACAAATTACAGTATTACCTTTATACTGGCAGACAGACCAGGAACCAGGAAAACTATTTCCACAGAATGTTTATGCAGATTATAATAAAAGAAAAAAATGACAGTATAGCATAGTGGATAGAAAAGCAGACTTTGATAACCTGCCCTGTACCCCAAGGGAAACAGACATGCACACGGTCTTCTTTTTTACTTATTCTGCAATTTGAGCAGGAAAGACAAAGAAATAACACGAAATACTGATAAGATGGAAATGAGGAAAAAAAGGACTCTATACTCTGCAGCAATAGTGAAGCAGACTCAATAGAAATGCTGAACACTCTCATTCACAACACAAAGCTCTCATTTATGATATGGTTCTCATTTTTGTCCAGCTACTAAAAATATTTGTCTCAAGGTGTCAACAGTCCGAACTGCAGGTGTAAATATTTAAAAAAACAAAACAACAAATTTTAATGACGACAGGAAGTTGATGATATTTTTATGATACAACAGTAAAAAAAAAAAAAAACACAAAAAAACAACTTATTAGGTCAACAAAGCTTCATGTAGCATTGCATAATTAAGAGGCAGTTCTTGTAAAAAAGCTTGCTTTTTGGCTAAGAGAAGATCAAGACCATCTCTGTACTGTATATCAGGTTAAAGCTGACGGCTGATTAGGAGTGTACTCGTATTAGGTACTGTTGCTTTGTACTGTTCCCCCCTCCCCACTCCCCTGCTGGTCCGCTCTCACACTGTGCTTAATGATTTGGGACAAAGTAAGCTTCAGTTTGTCTCTATGTTGTTCACCTTTGAAAAGTGCTCTTGCTCGCAGAGCAGAATGAGGTCTATAATTGTATGCATTTTGTTGCTTAATCGGGGCAATTTTTGAAAACAGTGATGCACTGATTTATTAATTAACACAGTGATGGAGATCCACGCGTAGGCACCGTTAGCCATCACACTATGAGATACCATGTCTAAAGCCAACTGAACCACGGACCAGGATAAGGTATGCAGCGATCGCACGAGTCAAACAAAGGTGACTTTGGGGGTCAAACGTGCTTGGGTACTGTGGAGGTTACCTAGTACGAGTACACCCTAGCTTAGCTTAGCTTAGCATGAAGACTTCAGGCAAACAGCTAGACTAACTTTGTCCAAGAGCAACAAAATATGCCTACCAACACCTCTAAAGCCCATTAATTAACAGTGGGCTTTAGAGTGGGTTTTACAGGCTTGGTTGGTCAATTCTGGGCAGAGCTGGTAGCTGTTTTCACTTGAATCATATTTCCCAAATGATATACTATTCTTTTAGACAATAACACATACAGCAGTCAAAAAGCCTTCCATATAAACAACCATTTCAGCCATCATACCATCTGAAAAAACTTATGGAAGCCTTCCTGAGACTGTACATGTACATGCTGAATATTACAACTCCCTTAAAAGTACCAGGTAATGTCACAGTGAACACTGCAAAGTCTTGTTAAGGGTGAGAATCTGTCTTTGAATGTATTTATTCAAATGTATGCAAGGGGTGCATTGGGGCTAAAACTGCTAAGCTTCTCATTAAGCAATAAACACTCCATGCTGATTTTTACGTCTGTTTTTTTTTTTTTTTGGTCTGATCAGCTTAAATCATAAGTATAATCCCAATGATTAATGGCCAATAATGGCTTTTCTCCTTTGGTGTCAAAAGACGTGTCAGCATCATTGTACAGCCCACACAAACTGCATCCTAATGCATACACACTCTGCATTATAACCTACCACTGCCTTTCAAAGAAGAGAACAATCATCCTCCTTTCTGAGACATTTAAAATCTATTCATCTTTAAATAGCAAGGTTTATCTTATTTGAACTACCGCACAGAAGAGTTGAAAGACACTGCTGAGAAACAAGAGCTTCTCGAGGGTTCAGATCAACCACTGCTGAAACCCAAAGCATTCACTCACTGTGAATCATAATGCCAGAATTATGGAGATTTAGAGGGAATGCTGCAGGCAAAATCACTCGTACTGATGGCTCCAGGGGGAAATGTGTATAATAAAAAATCTACTAATCCGTCAGCTGCAGTAAGTAAATGATTTGAATATATTTGACTCTTAATTGAAAACATCAACACATCTTCACAGAAAAAAATTGTAATTTGTCTCTAGCATTCAGGCAAAGGGAACCCAGATATTTGTATTACCCAGACATCTTATTTTAAAAGTGAGACATTAAATTGAACGACACAAAATTTAAAAAGCAGTCCTCTCATTAGAGATAATGATGCTAGATGCATATTCACTACAGGCCAGTGATCTATAGTGTTGTCCATTATACTGAAATACTGACCATAGAAAGGCAAGTATGGTTAAGAAACCTTGAGTACAGCAACTGTACTCAAGGTTAAAACAACCTGATGGTAAACAGGATGCAAACTGTGTGGGTGTACTAGGAACTGAGGTAACTGGCCTTTTTAGGTAACCTTTACGATTAACTTTTCTACTCTGGGCATAGTTTAACTAGTAACCCTTATCACAAAGGGTGTAGTTTTACCTGAGGTCTGTTGTAAAAAGCATTTCTGCTATATCTCTCAACTAAACTCCCTAAACAGGTCAACAAGTACTGAACAGTCAGTTCTCCGTGAAATAGCATCACCAGTGTTTCCCACACATAGCTTTTACTCGGGCTGCCAAAGCATTTTTGTGACTAATTTTCACAATATTTTATTTCTATTTTTTCCACCTAAGAGGAGAACACCATCTGTGATCGATTTGCTAGTTCAACCCCTTAATGCCTAGTGTATCATATTTGATATACATTTTTGAGACTTCTACATCATTAGTGTGACCCCCCCCCCCGAAAAACCTAAATAAATTGCATTTACATTTTTAAGCAATAAATTGCAAAAAAAATGCGAGCTGTAGCAAATACGATACAAATTAAAACTCATATATGCAAATGAATATTTAATTTTTTTTTAAATTGTCAGAAGGTTCAATAAACACTCCATTTAAAAAAAAAAGAATTTTCTGGCAATTATTTCATGGTTTAGGCTTTAAAGGGTTAAACTTCTCTCTCAAATTTTGAAAGTTCAGCAGCTTAAGTTTCCCTTTCTGCAGGCTGACCAGGTTGCTGGCAGTCCTCTACAGTGCATCTGGAAAGTATTCACAGTGCTTCACTTGTTCCACATTTTGTTATGTTACAGCCTTATTCCAAAATGGATTAAATTCATTTTTCACCTCAAAATTCTACAAACAATACCCCATAATGAGAAAGTGAAAAAGGTTTATTAAAAATAAAAAACAAAAATATGACATGTACATAAGTATTCACAGACTTTGGTCAATACTTTGTTGAACACCTTTGTCAGCAATTACAGCTTCGAGTCTTCTTTGATATGATGCTACAAGCTTTGCACACCTATTTTTGGGCAGTTTCTCCAATTCTTTGTTCTTCATTTACATACACACATGATTGCTTACCCACACACACTCCCTGATCTCCAAACTCTTCCTTAAACCTGATTCTGGGTTCCAAGTTCACTGTCTTCCAGTAAAAAAATTATTGTGCCCATTTCCTGTAAGCTTATACAAGTTCATGTTAATGCATGGTTTACCTACTTATATATCCCACCACTCAATGTTCTCAAAATGTTAACACAGAGGTTCTCCTGAGGACCCCGATCCCTGTTCCAGCACACCTAATTCAAATGAATTATGCAGTGCTTTAGCATTATTGCCCTAAGAAATAATGTATAAAAGTGTAATGTTGCCCTGAGGCAACAAACCAAAAAATGCAGTTTTAGTAAATAAATGAAATTAAAATCTGTCTTTAAGCAACCAAATATACTTCTTCAGATATTCATGTACATGCATATTTTTTTTATATATTTATTTCAATTTAAACACACACACACACACACACACACACACACACCTATCCTGGACTTTTGTTTAAGAGGTCTTTGTTTGGTTGATGCCTAAACCTAACAAAACAGCAGGACAAAGAATCCGCAGGTGAAAAAAAAAATGAGCAAAGTAAAAAGCAAACAGGGCACAGAGTGCATTCACCAAGCTGAGAAACTTGAAATTTACTACACAGCCATCCTGTCTTCCTGTGCAGACTTTGTCACTCTTTAGGACAACACTGTTGACTCTTGTTGACCAAAACTCCAGTGGCTAGTGCATCAAGGTGCCAACCATAAAAAAAGAAGAAAAAAACAAGGATTATTTAATGACTTTGGACAACTGTTTATTAATAAAGGTTTTGGAGGCAAACAATATTCTACTTATTGATAATAGCGTTTTATATAAGCTGCACAATAGCTACTGGAGAGCAAGGTCCTCACTTTGTCTCTCGTTTTCTCTGCCTGTGCACAGCCTCTTCACACCTCAACTAAAACACAGAAAGAGCTGCAGTCACAGCATCTCTTCAGTTTTACTTTACAGCCACCCCCCCGGGGAGTCGTTAGAACAGCAAGTGCTCTTCAAAAAAGTTCTTTGCAGATAATTTGATGTTCTCAAATGTCCCCTGCCTCTCAAACACTCAGCTTTCTTGAGGGCTTGGGGAAAAAGAGAATACTTGGATTTCTTTGACTAACGAAGAGATTCGTTCTTTCCAAAAGTTGTTAAAACCAGTGTGACAGAACTTTAAGCCTTAGCCTTTACAGGACAATGTAAGTGTGGGCAGCAGAGGATGAAAATGCAGACAATCTCCAATTCACAACTGTTCAGAAATGAAGGATCTCGTGAGGAATTTCTCTTGTCATAGTTGGAATAATTGAGAGATCATTGTTGCCTTTTGCATCTATAACAAGACTCACATATAAAAGTAAAATGTAAAGAGAAGCACACACATTAAATGGTAAACCACACATTTAACACCAAATATACACTCCAGTTCCTCCTCAGAAAAATGCTGGTCCAGGTGATGTCAATGATAGTGGTTATGGAGCAAAGGGCTATAAATGGCATCACTCGAGCACTACTGCACACATTTGTTCTGTGCCTGCCTTAGATTTAATCTCTCACTTGAGCTTGAAGTATTTTATCTTTGTGTTGATAATGTGTTTCACAGAAATTCAGTTTTTTGTTTCCTGGTATGTCTGAATGAAATTTATCACACAGCTGTGATGGGACTGATCATGACTTGAAAACTTCCTGCAGCTACACTCAACTCCCTGAAGACTAACAGAAATAACAGACTCCACTGTAAGTCCAAAAATCTGCTCATATAAAAGTTATAATTTTTTTTCAGGACTATGATGTGTGACTGATACAGCATAAATCCCTGTAGAAATATTTTGAGGCACAAAAAAGAATAAAAAAAACCATTGCTGTTAGTTTTAGTGACATAATGGCTGACCACTCTAAAGAATGATGTCTAATCACTTATTGCTCTGTGTTGTGATGTAGTGGAATATAAAGAAACATAATATAAACCTTATAGCTCAGTCACACTAGAGTCTCTCCAAATGTATTACTTGACAGCTGGAGAATATATTGACACAAGTACATTACTGACTCTAACCTTGAGGTAATACAATATTTTGAGTGGACTAGCCCAGAATGTGAAGCTGACTAGATCCTGAAGAGGTGGTGAAAGGAGGAACCATTAACTGCCCTCTACTGAAGCACTACCTGAAGTCTTTACTTTAATTGTTTAACTGAATGGGAAGTGCATACATAGCACAAAGAAACAGTAATATTCTCAGTTTGAAAGAGGCTGTTTCTTCAGATTCCTTTTATGACTAGATCTACTTTTTTATGGCCAGACATTAATATTTATACCAGTGCAGCCTTAGAAAAAAAAAAAACACAACTTGCAGGGGTCTGCAAAAACTAAGAGCCTAACATGAAAACACAGGCAAACACTCCTAAAAGCCAGCAGGGGATGAAATTATAGAGGCATTTGAGAATATGACTGCAGGGAGACAGGAAAGTGCTAAATTCTGAGCAAAGCTATCCTCACATGCTACTAATATCTTCTTTTTCACCTCCTTGTTCCTACCTTCACCTCTCTTGACCCTCCTACTTCTCCACCTGACTCTATATTTATTCTTTCCTTTCTTTTTCCTTGCTTGTCTCCCCTTTTCTATCTTGATCCTCCTTCCTTAGTTTCTGTCATACCTGCTGCTATCCTCCCTGTTGTCCTCCTCCTCCTTCGTCTCCTGAAGTCAAGTCAGCTCATCTCATGGAAGTGAGGGGGTGCATCCAGAAAGCAGATGGTGGCACACACACACACATACAGCAAAATCAGTGAGGGATAAAATGGGAAAGGCAGAAGAAAATGTCACTGCAGTTGTGAGAAACACAGAGGGAATACTACAGCCAGACAGCCTGCAGACTCTGACCCCTAAAGTTTACCCTTACACACTTTATACAGCTCTCCCCACTTTTCATTCTTCCTCTTTCTTGCTACCCATCTCTTCATTTTGTCCTCTTCTGTTTCACCTCAAAGTGCTTAGTTCTGATTTACTGCTGTCTTGTTGTGTTGAAATTCAGCCTCACCCTTCTGTCTTTAATGGCCACTGACTCAGCTCTGTCCTCCTCTCTAATACAAACTGACTGGCTGTGCTTCTTCTCATCAGCAGTCGCTGCAGAATATCAGAGCAGCAGGCCGCAGAGCTGTGGTCATGCAGCACTGACTTCATAAAAAATACACAGCAGTGGCAGCATTAAGCTGTGATCAGCATCTATTTTTGTAACGAGGGCACATTAGAACTGTGAGGCATGAAGTTACTGTATGTAATGACGCTGAACACACATTTGCTAATTAGCCTTGCTAAAGTGTAGAGTAATGCACAGGTCATAAGTAGCATATTAAGGGACCAACACTTTGAAATTCAAGGTGAAACCTATTCTAGGAAGGGGAAGACATATGAAAATGTGACATTAAAAATTCTCATAGCAGTCTGTGTCTCCAGAGCTCAGTGACACCACCTGTCTCTTTCTACGGCTTGATGTCGAGCCAGTTTTTCATCATTTTTACTGGGCTCAAGTGAGGGTAAAGGCAATGACACAGCTGTCACAGAGGAGTTGTCCATGTTCTAGCTTGCTAGTAGTGAAGGTTGGTATAAATGATGACAATAAATAATCAGAGAACAATACTTAGAAATGCATAGGGAAGCTTCTGGGTATGATGTTGCTCTACTCTAGTAGGCAAATTCATTTTATGCACTTTTGTTTTGTTTTTTTTAATTGGGTCCACAGGAGCAGGTGTAGTTTTCATGAGATGTAAGTATTAAATGCTAGGAAAATAATAATTGATTCACACGGAGTCACATTTGACTGTTAGAGCATTTTCACACAGTTTCCCTTCCTTGAGAATTGCTTTTTGATAGCCACTCTTCCACTGAGACCATTTTGATGAGGCTTTGGCGAATAGTAGATGGATCAACTTAAGCCCCAGGTATATCTCTCAGGTCCTGTGTCAGGTCTTTGCTGGATTTGACATGAAAGGACATGACTTTCAGATACTGTTCATCTGCTGTAGATAGTTTTATAGGCCTGCTACTTCTTCTTTTGTTCTCCACTTGTCCAATTTCCTTAAATTTTTTCAGAACACACTGCATGCCATGCTGAGATATGCCAAGTTTTTGACTAATGGCTCTTTGGTAATCATCTTGTTTGTGCAAAAGTACTGTTTTATGCTTGTCTTGTAGATTTCACTAAAGAAATGGGAAAAAATGATGTGCTCTTGCAACAGGCTGCTAGTAACAAAGTGCCTAAAGATACAATTTAAAATTGGTTCTTTGCTAAGTTGTCTGTTATGTGTAGACATAACACTGGTTCATCCCTTGAGTTAAGTGCCTTTTTGATTATTGAATGTTTCATAGGTCAGTGTTAAGTGGCTTAAAAAAACCTAAACATTCCTCTAAAAAAGATCAGGTAAAAAGGAGTAGACAAGAAAGTCTATCTTCCTGTCTTGGAAGCAAAATATAAAGAAATGAAGGGTGTGCTTAAGACTTTTCCACAGTACTATAAATGTAAGTTACTATTTAATCTTTTTTTTGTAAGCATTATGAACTCAGGGTGTCATGGTCCTGGGTCAGTTGACCCAGCGTTTTGTGCATTATAGACTTTCTAAGTTTTGTTTAATATTTTCACTGTCATGGTTCCTGGGTCGTTGTAAGTTTCTACCTTTTCCTCAGTCATTAGTGTGTTTTCCTTATATTCCTAGTTCTGGTTTCATGTTTGGTTTGTCCTTGGTTTCAGTTATTATATATTCCAAAGATTCTTTATATTCATGCCTCCCCTGTATTCCAGTACCCATCTGTCTCCATGTTCTGTCTTGTCTTCATGTTTGTTCACTCCCGGTCCAGTCTAGTTAATACATTTGTAGTCCTGGTCCCTGTGTTCCCTTCCTGTAGTCTCTCTGTGTGTCTCCCTCTCTGGCTCTCTCCCTGTGCCCCCCGCTCTCAGTCACGTCTCTGTGTTTGTTACTTTCCTTGCGTCAAGTTCACGTGTCCTAGTCTGTGTCTTAGTGTGTAAATCACTTCCTGTTTTACTTTGATAATCCCTCGTGTTTTATGTGTTATGTTCAGGGTTACTTCCTCTGTCTCGTATGATTTTGCTCACCTGTGTTCCCTGATGTTCTCTATCCCCCTGATTTCCTCATGTGTATTTAAGCCCTCAGTTTTCC
>VUQS01034055.1:0-21648 GCA_015108495.1 Heterochromis multidens
AATTTTTTAGTTTAAAATTTTTTTTTTTTTTTTTTTTATATGGGAGTGATGATAAGACATGAACTTCCTACAATTTAATTTTTAGAATACGATAGAGTAGACTAGACTTTGTATTATTAGTTTATTCCCAGTACTGTGAAACCATTCTAGGTTCATTATATGCATCCTTGTTATTGTGAATGAGTGAGTGTGTTGTATATGTTTCAGTGTTTTTATTCTTTACTGCATCTTTTTAATACTTTTCCATTAACAAGGATCTCCTCAAGAATACTAACATATACAAAGTGTGCAATACAAGATTATGAACAAATACTGTACAAAATAAAGTTACTCTCCTGCAATATACAGTCGTGTGAAAAAGAAAGTTTTCATAGGATTCCTGTGAAAAACTAAGTACACCCTCACTGCTTCCATAGTGGTAATCAAATGAACTTGATTAACTGATCATGAGCAAGTGTGAGCACCTCTGTAACAGCAGTAGTTTTAGCAGTGTGCTTGTGTGGAGCATTTAGGTGCATCTTAACAATGCCACAATCTACCCAGGAGTAGACATCCTAGCAAATTCACCCCAAGGTCAGACCGTGCAATGCTCAGATAAACTACAAGGGCTACACCTCAGACTCTACAGGTCTCACTCAGCATGTTAAATGTTAAAATTCATGACAGTAAAATCAGAAAAAAGACTGAAAAAGTATGGCTTGTTTGGAAAGGTTGCCAGGAGAAAGCCCCTTCTCTCTAAATAGAACATGGCAACATAGCTTAGGTTTGCAACGCTGCATCTCCACAAACTACAACACTTCTGGAACAATGTCCTTCTGGCAAAAAAGACCAAACTGGAGATGTATGGCCATAATGCACAGCTCCATGTTTGGTGAAAACCAAACACAGCATATCAGCACAAACACCTCATACCAACTGTCAAGCACAGTGGTGGAGGGGAGCTGATTTGAGCTTATTTTGCAGCCACAGGACCTGGAAACCTTTTAGTCATTGAGTCGACCATGAACTCCTCTGTATACCAAAGTATTCTAGACAAATGTAAGTCCATCTGTCTGACAGCTAAAGTTTAGCTGAAACTTGGTCGTGGCACAGGACAATGATCCCAAGCTCAGCAGCAAATCTACAAAAGAATGGCTGAAAAAGAAAACAATCAAGGTGTTGCAATGGCCCAGTCAAAGTCCAGACCTCAACCTGATTGAAATACTGTGGCCGGACCTTAAGAGAGCTGTGCATAAATAAATGTTCGCAAACCTCAATAAGGTGAAGCAACCTTGTAAAGAAGAGTGGACCAGAATTCCTCCACAATTATGTGAGAGACTGATAAAGTCAAACAGAAAACAATTACTTCAAATTATTGCTGTTAAAGGTGGTTCTACAAGTTATTGGATCATGTGGTAAATTGTACACATTGTATTCATACAATTGTAGAGCTCTAGCTCTACAGAATAAATGCCTTTGCATTTAAAGTTTTGTTTGAGGACTACTGTACTATACCACACACTAGATAATGCCAAAGAGAGTCTATTGTGTATGTATGTATACACATGTATTTCTTATAGTAGTATAGTATACGATATCTGCATAGAATGCCTAACTGCTGCAGTTTGGTGCTAGTAAAGATAAAAAGAATGGAAGAATAAAAAGTATAAAAATGAGGAAAAAAACTAAGAAATTGATCAAATTGAGAATAAGGAGCATTAAACAGTGGAAATAGAGAGAGGGTGAAATTCTGTTTCATGGTATTGTATATCTAGACTTGTGTAACAACATCTACTGCAAACTGAGACTGGAGCTAAAATGTAATTTACCAGGAAACACTAAAGGAATCGAGTGCAGGTTTCACTTCAGGGTTAGAGCGATTGTCATTCATGTCACTTGTATTACTAACCATATGTGGAGGAAATGAAATTATTAGTTGACTTTAGGGAACTGTGTCTGCAATTTTACTTTCAAATGAGGGGTGAATTTTAGAAGCACATCTGTCCTCATTTATATGCCTGATCATCAGGTGAAAGGGATACTCACTGTGAATTCTCCTGTTACAGCATCAAAGCCAACATGAATGGTGTGTTCAAAGTCTGAGGGTAGGGATATCTCAGGACGTTCCTTCTCCTTCTTCTTGTTTGCTAAACGAGATTGACAAAAATTGGCTCACAAACTAATCTTTCACATTTTTTATACACTGGAAACAAGTAAACTATGTGAATCAATGTGCTGCTGAGCCTGAAGGTGACATGTGGAGATAGATACTCACTCTTGTCTCCCCCAGGGAAGATGGAGCGCAGGCGTACTTTCTTGTTTTTCTCTTCAGGAGCCATTGGAAGTGGTTTAGATGCGTGATTCACTGATGAAGAGTCTCGGGAACTACTGTTCATTCTCAAGGGGGGGGCTGGTGGTTTCTCTTCAATATCAACACTATCAGACATCTTTAGTAGCACTCACAATGCCCTGGGAAAGAGAGAAAGAGAGAGGTGTAGGAGCTCAGTGTGAAAAAGTCTATGTATAGATCAGTAAGGACTCAAACCGCAGCAGGTGATGAAAGCTACAAAATCCCTCTGCATGCACTAATCTTAACTTTGAATTTTGACTTGTACTTAGCTCTAAACACAATATACAGTAATATTAAGGGTACTAAATTGAGGAATACAAATTTGTTTCTGTTGATATTTGTAAATGTTTTTAAAGGACCACTATAAGAAAAAAAGAGCGTTATTTCCATCTGCAGTATTTTATATTAGGCATTCTGGTTCTTTTCTGGCAGCAAGACCCTCTGTACAAAAGAAAGCAGGCATCAGTGATAACAGATACAACAATGAATAAGTCAGACACAACATGAAAAGGAGCTAGGATAGAGATGGGTTGCAAAGCGGCTTGCTGATGCCCAGCACCCGTGGGCATGCTAAAACAATTGGATGTGTACAAGGCCATCAGCTGAGCTACCATCTAATATGGGCTGGCACTGAGATCAGCTGATCTGACAGGATTGTGGCTGCGCTTGACTTCATAGCCTACTGATTGATCTTTGTCAAGGTCAGTGGCAAGCCATGGAGATTGACCATGGAGATTGAGGTTTCTTCAGTTTTACATTAATAAAAAAATAATAAAAAATGTCTGTGAACAATTGTGAAATTGGCTACAGCATTTCCTTCAGTCCAACAGTCTAAACCTCCACAGTGGTAGGTTTATAATGATTTAAATGGCAAATGGTCTGCACTTATTAACACTTTTCTACCTCAGTGGTACTTGAGGCACTTGACAGTATTTCAGTGTGTTTAAGTGTTATAATGGCGGCTAAGCTGCCATGCAAGCAGTCCATCAGCCATTGGGTGCCCCTTAGGGTTCAGTGTCTTGCTGAACAACACTTCGACACGTGGAGTGATCGAGGATCAAACTATCCACACTTTGATTAGTGGATAACTTCAGCAAAAATTTTTGCTTAACTCAGTTTTACTTTGACTTTAAAACTTAAAAAAGACTAGATACAGTTTTAAAATTCACAGAGCTTTCTGAGAAATTTTCACAAATATATAAAATTCTCTGCAGAGAGGTTGTAGTTGATATTTTGCACTGCAGATTTAGATATAGACATAGCAACCAAGAACTGATTCTAAGAGAATCTGGCAAGAGTAAATGTTTCCATCACTTGTGCTCTAATCTTCCATCTACCCATTCCATCTACACATCTTAGACTCCTTCACTGCCGCACCCCGAGGCCAAGCCCATCATGTGATGTGCAGCACAGACATCCCAGAAAGCGGGCCATCCATGTGGGCCGCCCCCTTGGTAGAGACCTATATAAGCAAACAAAGACATACTCTTAAGCTTTTACACAGTGTGCCTTGCCTTTGACAAATTACACATGCCTTCGTAGTGACCTTTAGAATTTTATTTAACCATGTTAAATAAAAGACACAATTTGATAGGTCATACCGCACTGCTTGTTAACTTCCCTAAAGAACTGGTTTTGAATAAAAGAACTTGATTAGCGGAAAGATGTGACATGATAAGAGGCCACAGTTTCATCAGATTTTGACAGTTGACAGCAACATTACACAATACTTCTGGCTATCTCCATCTGCTGCCTCAAATTCTTGTCTTATTGTGAAACGGATTTGTCAGTAATGTGTCATTTCATCATAAACCTGTTTGGGCAGGACACCAGAACCACAAATCAAGACTTCTCAAAATAGGCTCATTGTTTGTTTATTTAACTGTGCAATGACTAACTCTGATACATGTCTGGTAAAAATAAATAAAAAAGCCACAAAAATAATATCATTAACCATTTCCTTGTTAACTGTAGATTTATTGTAAACATTCAATGGATTAAATGAAGAGATTTCAATCTTTCTTCCAATAGAGTGGGACGTCATCTCATTCAATCTAGCAACAACATCTAACAGTTCTTCTTCCCTTGGTTAACATTACCAATATGCTTTCATGTGTAATTAGGTAAATTTTTGACTCGTAAAAAAAACTAAAAAAAAACTACAAAATATGTGAAAATTGATATTGTGTTAAATAAAGGCTCGGTGACCAAACACGGATCTAAGATAAAAGGCTACCAACATAATCTTGATGTTTCCTAATTAATTAGACAGTGTTCGGTATTCTCCTCTGCTAGTGACGTGATAGCTTGCACTGTGATCTTTTCAATTAGATTAACTATTCAATAATGACTGCAGGAAATTATTTGGTAGATATCAGCCCATGCACACTGCTGGCCTTCAACAGCAGCCCAGCTCGCTGTAGATGAATTTTCAAGTCTTATCTGAGTTGAGGTGCAAAAAAAAAAAAGACATGAACATGAGTTTTGACTGAAAAGGAAAAGGGTGCCAACAGTGGAACATGAAAAACATAAAGATAGGTAAGAAAGGAAAAAAAACATTGCAGCATCTTATTCTAATAGAGGTTACATCAGTTGCACCCATGAGAAACTTTTAAATTGCCTTTTCCCAAGACTGATCTGTGAAAAAAGTGACTCACCCCTGACAGCATGGTTAACTGAAGTTGGATTTTGATCTGGCATAGCTAGAGGGCACCCACTATTTTTGAATAACCAGCCAGCTACAGAGGCATACTATGATTTTAAAACACCACTACATCTTTATTATTATTTTAGTGATGTATTTCCAAGATCTTATGGAGATATATTACTGCTGGGGGTGTACTGCGCTGGCAGTTTCCATGTGAGAGTCCAAACGACAACAGAAAACAGGTTTGCTTAGGTTGGAGTTTAGGCGTGTCACTAACAACAAAACCCAGCAAAACTCTGCTGTTTACAGAGGAAAAGTCACAATGTTGACATATTAAAGAAACAGGGCGTGTGGACAACACAGCTGTCCACGCATTAAGGAAGACGTGGTTGTATGTTCAGTAACCTTTATATGCAATCTGACACAATCAGCCAAATTTAGCTAAAGGATCACAGGGATTATTAAGCTTTATGGCTTAATACGGTGGCACCAGGCCTACAGTAAGTGTGGAAATACTGCTAAACTCAAGATCTAAACACTTTTATGTAAGCTTTTGATTTTGCTTTGCTTCTCAATGTATCATTTAACAGGACAGTTACATGATCCATAACCAGACTGGCCGAATGTCTGTCATCTACCCTATTCAGACAGCTCACAGTGTATCTTTTTTTTTTTATTCAGTGGAAAAAGTGCAACAGCATTAGTGATTCAACTTCATAAAGTGGCATCCAAGTCTTAAACGCTGTCTATCTTGTCTACCGTTCACTGCAAAAACACAAATGCCCCATCATGTTAAGACTAACACAGCTGTGACTAAAGCCTCTGTTAATCTGTTAACATTTTTGCTAGCTTCAATATAAGTCACACTGTTTTTACAGTCACGCACAGAAGTAGTTTCACTAGTGGTGCACATTGCACAAGCAAGACCTGCCAACAGCAACGGGGATCTAATCCATCACGTCACTATCTGGTCTGAAAATGTAGAGGAAAGAAGTTGATGGCTACAACATCAAATAATGACAGGAGAGTTTGAACCTTTCAAATGTAAAATTAGTATGTTCTTGAGGTTTAATCAGGTTAGTAATAACCCTTTTTGAGATATGGCTTTGCAACATTGGTGGCTTCTGATTGCATTCTGTCATTAAACATTTCCATTCATGAGGACTAGGGAGCCATGGCACGTGCGTGATGTTATGTACTGGGCTCACAATACATGCAGCAACATGGACACCCATCTAACCATCCATCAGCTTATCCAATTTAGGGTCATGGGGTGCAGCTGGAGCCTATCCCAGCTGTTATAGGGCGAGAGGCAGGGTACTCCATAGACAGTCCCCAATCAGTGTCATATTTGCCATTAGTTATAGTGTTCATAACTCGGTGAAAATATTTTAATAGTAACTTTGATCATTAAAGACAGTCATAAAAATGCATCCATACATATTTCTAGAAACAGCTGGAGGCAAAACACTAACTTATTCCTTTTAATGTTTTGTCAAATTTTGGATTACAGTCACTACTTATGTCTTATTAGTCTGACCTGTCACAGATCTGCGGTAATGTAAAACTGTAGCTTAAAAAAAAAAACATTTCACTTGTGAAACTTTAGAGCAAAATGAGTGAAAGAAAACACATGGATGGAGTTTGGCGGCTTTGGAGAGGTCAGTGTGTGTCTTTGAAAACTAAAATGCACATGAACTGGGTCTTCTGCATTCTGTTAATGATGATCTGACATTTATGGACCAGCAGTGGTGCGGAAAAATGTGTTCAGACTTTGTCCAACATGCAATAATAAACCTATTTCAAGGGGCTTCTGTGTGTAGTTTGGGCAGAATGATATCACTAAACTAAAAGTGGGTTTACTGTGCCAAATTTTCAGAGGTGCACAATCATACATGAAGCTGACATGTTCAGATACTGTCAAATTAATGGAAAGGAGTATACGTCTGAAGGGTTTCGTGACTTTAGTACTTTGCTTCATCAATACTCATGTCCTCCTTGGGAGCACACAACACTTCTATAAAAACAGTGAAGTGAGCAATGAGTGCATGCTCATAAATACGATAATGTTAGGAAAGAACTGCCTTCAGAGAGCAACATGGCTGAACGATGGCTAAAAAAAACTGTCATCTTTCTGTTTTCTGTTTTAATGAGAGGCAGTAATGAGCGAGTACAACAAACAACACTAACAGCAGCATGATTTTATATTACAAATCTAACTGTGGTCCTTAATGCTGTGTAGCTGTTTAGCTTATCACCTTCCTGCTGGCAGTTCTGCTGAGCAGCCAAACAGCTAAAGATGGCAGATTCATGAAGGCCCAGACATTACCGATTCTTTGCTCACATAAAACACTGACCTATTTACTGTGCAGACTGACAGGCAGGCAAGCAGTCAGTAAGTACACTGTCCCCGAAACAAGCAGCTACTATTTCTGAAACACACATAGCCTAGTCTCTTACAAATGAAGTGTACAACTGGCATTTGATGATACTGAAATTACTGGTATGAGGCTGAACTACACCAGCAACAGGGAAAAAAGATCATTAAGACACTGATTTCCATCACTTCATTTTTAATCGAGTCCAAATGCAAAAGAGCAGAACTGCAGCTGTAACGACGATCCACGAAATGTTAATTTGACAGAAGTTACACCCCCAGTGTCATCCTGTTTGACTTGCTTTAGAAAAATGTGACATTTTGACAGTGATATATAAATGTACAAGCATCTAAAAAAAAAGCAACACAAAACCACCACAGACATTACTGGAGATGTTTTCACATTTCTCTTCTATAAAATATTAATATATCCATGAAGAGTAGGCATTTTCCTTGCTCTTTCAAACATTAATGCTGAATTTGAACGGCTAACACAGGAAGAGGCTCTAATCTTGAGCCCATGGCAGCCCAGTAATGGCCCCGCGGTGGGGGGAGGGCTCCGTAAGCTCGGCTCTCCATGCCCCTGATTAGTACACGCTCTCTGTTTGACTTGGCTCTGGCTGTGCTTCTATGAAGGATGCTGATTACTTGGATGGGATAGACAGCTTGAGGACAGTCAAAGGATAAGGAGGAAGTAGGGATACTCCAAAGCTGTAGGTCACCATTGTTATTTGTTTTATCTGTACAGAACTTCAACTCATTGCTGTTCTGCATTTTATAAACACAGGGTTTGACAAACTTGATATTACAGACACACACATCAACACAACGTCACAGCTGTCAACATGTAACTACACAAATGCTCGTCTCTCACACAGCTGGCCTCTCAAGGTCAGAAGAAAACGCACACAGTCATTGTGCTGATTTCATGTCACCGCCTTTAATTTCAAATGGGGGCCAGGGATGACTGTTCATCTCTGTTAAAGAGGACTCATGTGTTCAAACAACAATTAACATAAAACCAAATGGCCGCCTTCATTTATCGATACAAGGGTGTGACTGAGCTTTGACACCTGATGGTCATTATAATAATAAAAAGATATTTCAGAAAATCATTATTTCTGCAGGCATTGACTGTGATAGTTAAAAAACATGAACATAAACCTATTTTTTGCAGTTTTTGGATTGTCAACAATATAAACACTTTTGGACAGTTTGTTGCAGACAGATGAGAAGCTTGGTGCCACGCCTATGTCTGAACAGGGACGTGACGATGCTGTCAGCAGATAGCTTAGCTTAACACAAGCATAGGAAGCAAAGGCACACAGCGACAGTCATGGTAAAAAGACAGTACACCATCTGTCAATTCTAAGGTTTTACATATTAGAACAAAATAAAAATAATCTGGTTCTCAGCAGGTCTTAGGTAAATATAACCTGACATGGTCCAATGGTGTAATATGTCATGTGTAGTTGTTCATCTCAGGTTGTATTTAAATAACTTTAAGACCTGCTGAGGATCTAGAGATGATTTGTTATTATGTCCTGATATGTAAAACCTTACAAATGATAGAGGGTGTACTTTCTTTTTACCATGACTGTAGCCTGGCTTGTTTCAAAAGTAACAAAATGTGCACACAAGCACCTCAAAAGCTCACAAATTATTACGTTACAGCTCTTTTTTTCTGTCCTTCGTTGTCTTGGACTAATAAAGTGAATTTTACAATTTCAGGTTTTATTGTTTAACACAAGAAAAAGCTAAACATTAAAAAAACCTAAGACTTGACAGTGGCTTGATTCTGTGACAGTGACTGAGTAACAACAACAAAAAAAATAAATAAATTCTGGCATTTCAACTTTTATCAAATGAAGCTCCACTTCTTTGGTTTAAAGCCTCTAGTGCAACACTCAGTAACTCTGCTTTGCATACAGCTCTAACGTTTGGTTCATGAAAGGGACAAGTCACAGCTGCCTCACACATTTTCATTGTAACACGTGGCAGGTGAGACAGAGGTGTGCAAATTTATTCCCATCTCAAATATAAATTTGGCTGAGATCCCCGTTTCATATATCATTGGGGAAAGTTTGGCTGTATGTAGAAAGATGTTGCAACACTTTTAATAAACATGTCAATACAGTTAATATAAGCTCCATGATATATTAACCATGCCTGATCAAGAGCTTAATAACAGGTTTACAACATATTCAAAAGTATGAGACCCTGCATGAAGAGTGAGATTTCTTTCATTTGATTATTGTTTCACAGCAAGAAGAATCACATGTTTCATTGGAACAAACAAAAAACATCTATTTTTAGGGGATACACACGCCTTGGGGGAAAGCTATGAACATCTTTTAATCGTGTGGGTAAAAAGGCTTATACCCGTTCATAATATGCCAACTAGAGCATGATTACACAATATCAAAGGAAAAAGTAAATGAATGAATCAGGTTTCAAATACACTTTGAAATAGCACTTCAAATATCCATTAACAGAGAGATCTGAGGTCTGAAACACTGTTGATACACATACAGTATATTTTTTGATCCAAGTAGCTTTTCTAAGACAGAACCTGGTAATTTATTTCAATCCAGTGTTTGTGATATAGTCCTTTTTTTTTTTAACACACAGCACAGTTCTATTATTAGCCACCAGCCAGAGTCTGATCTAATTTCATTTGATCATTTTATTTATTTATTTTATAGATAGGCCAGAAAACTACATTTATAAAAAAAAGTTTGTGAATATTTTAGAATTTTCTATAAGTTTGCATAAATATGAGATAAAAACCACATTCTGATTTTCACAAAAGGTCTAAAAAGTAGGTAAAGAGAACCTAATAAACAAATTAAATAAAAAATTTTAGACCTGGTCATTTATTATTTTGGGAGATGGTAAAAATTTACATATGCATGTGTGGAAAACGAATGTGAACCTTTGCACTCTGTTCGTAGCGCATAGTATGTCTTATTGTGCAGTTAAACTACATGCAGTATTTGATAATTAGCTCTGCACATTGGGTTCTAGGAACTGTATCCTGTTCTTAATGCTCAGAACACATTCAAATCTGGGATGTTGGGGGTTTCCTCACACAAGCTGCTCACTTCAGGTTCCTAGCACAACATTTCTATTGGTATAAGAACAGGACTTTGACTTGGCTGTTCCATAACATTACGTTTATTCCTCTTCAGGAACGATGGCAATATGTTCTCACCTAGATGCAGTAAGACTGACCCAAATCATGACACTACTACCACCAAGTTTGAGGGATAAGGTTCTTTTGCAGGAAATGCAGCGTTTTCCTTTCTCCAAACATAATGTTTAACAAATCATTTCCAATAGGTTTCTAGCTTATTCATGTGATCTTTCACAAAGAGCAGACAAACACCACTGTTCTTTTAGTACAGTAGTGGCTTTCTCCCTGAAGCCCTGTCATATACACCATTTTTATCTACTCTTCTCATGATGGTGGACTCAAATATTACCATTAGCTAATTTGGGAGAGACCTTTAGATGCTTAAAAATTACCCAGGGTTCCTTTGTGATCTCCCAGACTATTTACACTCATTACAGTGATCTCTACTGGTCAACCACTCCTGTGGAGTGTAACAATGGTCTTGAATTTCCTTCATGTGCACAAAGATTGTCTGACTGGGAACTGGTGGAGCCCAATTGGTCCGAATCAGTAGATGAGTTTGTAAACTTCTAGATTTTCCCCGTGGTTTGGTTTCTTTTCACACAGAAAAAAATCCAAGTGAACTCCAAGCGAACCAAAATGGGTCACTACAAACCATGTTAGAATGTTCAGAAAGAACCAGTTTGATTTAAACGGACTAAACACAGTGAGTGTGAAAACACCCTTAGATAGATATGTGTTTTTAAAAAAAAAAACAAAAAACAGACAGCACACTTGATTGTAATCTCACTGATTTAAAACACTTCTAATTTTACCGTCAAACTAACAGCCAATATTAGAAGTTCACCTACTTTTATTCTACTCACATTTCATTTGTTCAGTTGGGTAGTTTTTCTGCTTTTTGGATGTGTGAAAATTGGATCATGCTTTATGTCATATTTAGGCAGAAATTTAGAAAATTCCAAAAGGCTCACAAACCCTTTATTGAAACTGTATCTAGCTAGTGTGGATATTATATAAATTACACATACTGTCCAATTTTTTTCCTTGCATGTTTATTATATATAACTTTGACTTTTTGCAAATAACAATAATAAATTAGGCGATCCAGTAGCTTAACCATTTAGGTCCAAAACTGGGAAGATGAAATAGCTCAGTTTAAGGGCGCTTATATGGACACTGTTTCTCTGATAATATGCATAAATATTACACATTATTCTCACTCATCTTCCTAAATTAGATTACTGCAATGAACTGTGTGCTTGGCTGTTAAGTTTTACATTGATCACATTCAAAGGATTCGGTGGTATAACCAAATATTATGCCTTTGGCTGACTTACTTTCAATTAAATAACACTCACAGATTTTATTATAACATTCCTCATGTTTAAAACAAAGCAGAAAAAATGGTTAGTCCACACTCCAGACCCATTTTACCCCCACAGCCTACACTCCAACATGACTCTCATTTTACTGAGCATCATCCTTTCCCAGATTCCCCTGCTGGGGAGGCTTGAGAGCTCACTCTGTCATTTAATATTTAGTTCTGGCGAACCTGCTCTAGAGCTGCTACCTCATGTGTGTGTATGCACACAGACAGACACACACACATCCTTAAACCTGCAGTGTTGCTTTTCTCATTTGCTGTAGATTTTTATATAAATATTGCAAAATATTAGCATAGCAGGTGTTTTCAAAGTAAGTAATTTAATAACCTGTGCACATTTTGGTTGATGACATGTCAGCAACAAAAGTACTTAATAAATTAAACTTATGAAGTAAAACTATTGAACAGTCAGAGCTGAAAAAATTACCATTCCCTGCGTGTTATGACAGTTTGAGCTGCTGTCTCTGTATGAGCTACCGGTGAAACAAAAGTGCTTTTTAATTGAAGCAGTTTATCCTGTCAGGTGGTAAATTTCTATCAGATTAGCACATTTATAACAATAGTATAAATGGGCTAATCTGCTGTGTCTGTTAAGATGTGATTATTCCTTCCTGACAAAAAGTCCTAACTGTATTCAAAGCACATTTCTATGACTGGTGGTTTATTTATGGGCATTTTTGACATAACAGAGCAAATTGATCAATATTTTCCCTGACAGGATGAGCTTCCTCATTCCTCATTTTCAAAAACATTTGTTAGTCCATCCTGAAACATTAAAGCCCCCCTCCACTCAAAAATGTGTTGTGGTCAGTGTTTTGTCTCTTGGATGCTTGAGCCTCACTTAAAACAGAAGGATGCATGTTCACAGCTCAGCAATAGAAGATTCAACTTCTGATCACCAAAAATCTGCATTTAAGCCCTTTATCATCATTGAATCAGGTGAATCAGCATCAGGTGACATCATTCGAAGCAAATCCTGCTCCAATAGGCAACTTGGGCCTTCTTTTTTAATGTTTGTTCCAAATCCACTGACCAACTTGTAAACTTGGAGTTTTCCCTTTGGGTCAGTTTCTTTAAACTGAGAGAAAAAACAAACCAGAATGCACCTGCTGATTGGTCAGATGTATCTGCAGTGGGGGCTAGAAAGAAAATGTATAGAGGAACTGCTGTGTTCTGGGCTAATGCATATATCTGCAAGAGAAACATTACTAATAAAACCTCATATCATTGCCAAACTTACTGGTAGTACTACAAAAATAGAGTTCAAAAGTTCACCTGGCTACAGGAGCCATTTAGCTCAAACCTGGCGAGTACAGTTGGTAATTGGATGTCATGCAGGTGAGATCATGTTCCATCCATAAATAAAATTCTCCAGAGTTGAATGGGAATGGACAGAGATCATCCCTATTAAGAGGTTCCAGTCCAGAGGTTTTGAGCTGTAATTGAGTGTGATTACTTTACACTAATTAGTAGACTCCAGGCCAGGCCATGGTCCTCAACCGGAAAAGGGTGGAGTGCCCACTCCGGGTCAGGGATGAGTTGCTGCCCCAAGTGGAGGAGTTTAAGTATCTCGGTGTCTTGTTCACGAGTAAGGCGAGAGGGGAGCTGGAGATCAACAGACGGATTGGGGACGCGGCTGCAGCGATGTGGACGCTGTACAGGTCTGTTGTGGTGAAGAGAGAGCTGAGCGTAAAAGTGAAGCTCTCGATTTACCAGTCGATCTACGTCCCTACCCTCACTTTTGGTCACAAGCTTTGGGTAGTGACCAAAAGAACGAGATTGTGGATACAAGCGGCAGAAATTAGCTTTCTCCAAAGGGTGACTGGCCTCTCCTTTAGAAATAGAGTGAGGAGCTTAGTCATCTGGGAGGGGCTCAGAGTAGAGCCGCTACTCCTCCACATCGAAAGGAGGCAGTTGAGGTGGTTCGGGCATCTGACAAGGACGCCTCCTGGGTGAGGTGTTCCGGGCATGTCCCACTGGGAGGAGGCCCCCAGGACACGCTGGAGAGATTATATCTCTCGGCTGGCCTGGGAACACCTCGGCGTTCCCCCGGATAAGCTGGAGGAGGTGGCTGGCGAGAGGGAGGTTTGGGCTTCTCTGCTTGGGCTGCTGCCCCTGCAACCCAGCCCCAGATAAGTGGAAGAAAATGGATGGATGGATGAATGGATGGATAGTAGACTCCAGGGCTGAAAAATGAAGCACATGTGGAAGCAGCTAAAAGTGCAGTTTATCCAGCGACCACTAGGAGCATGCTCCAAATCATTTTAATTTCCTTTGGTAAAATGCCAAAACTGCAGGGAAATTAACATCTTTATAGCCTGGTACAAAAAAAGGTTAAGGCTTAAATTTGGGGCATGGATACATTGACTGAATGGGGACACTGATGCAGGCAGCTGTAGTCACTGGCTGTCTGCTAAGTCTCACCTCCACTAATTCGAGTCACTGAACTGGATCTCTTGACCGTGTTTGTAGAGCATTTTGTAGCATTTTTAAAAATAATATGACCTGCTGTGAGCTCCAGACCTTCCACAAAGTCTGTTGCATCAAGGTGATGGATGCAGCTAGCCAACGAAGCTTGTAAGCGTTAGCTGACAACTTAGCACTCATCACTCTCATATAATTACAGTTACATCTGGCTCCAGAAAACCAAGATGGTGATGTCCATAAATTTAAAGCCAAGGCTTCAAATGCAATCTATTATATTTTCACCTTTAATATAAGTACATCAGGACACCCTAAGAAATGTTTTACTGTTAAAGCAATATGGCAAATTTTTTTTTTTTTTTTTTTTTAAATCAAGGGGATCTTGAAAAATTTCAGATTAGCACTTAAGATGTCTTAAACATTTTACAAATTGGCATGATTTTGGGAAAACCATTTGCCAAATTACATGTTGAATGCAGAAGTTTATGATTTCTTTGTGGGTTTATTTGATAGCTGGTCTTAGAGACTTATAGGAAACAGAAGGGGCCATAGAGCAGTTATAGGTTATGCATCTAGGGCCAGGAGGCAAAAAAGAATGCTCAAAACCTCGAATATAATGTTGACATAGTTATTTCCCATGCAGATGTTTGTAATCATTTACATTATATATATAAATGAAATGAATACACTATCAGTAAAGACCCATGAAACATAATTTTTTAAAGGTGACAAACTAGAGAATCCAGTGGTCCAAAACATGTGATATCCTATAAGCATCTCTAAGTTTAAAATATATCCTTACCATGAATTTGAAAAGTAATAGCAAGAGGACTTTGGCAGCATTCACACACCTACTAATTTTTCATATGATATTATCAAGCACATTATAGGCAAAACTTATTATGACTAACAGGTAATTTGTCTTTTAACTAGAGTCTCACTTAAGAACCAAACTATAGTTTTGCTGCTTTCTTCAAATGCTACTGTCTTTGACCTGACTTTCTATGCAATCATTAGCATGTCTAAGTACAGGTGCCACTTTTTTTGTTATTGTCAGATTTAAGGTACCAGAAAGTTTCACCTACTATTGTGGGATGGATGGGCTTTTCTGAAGGCCAGCTGGAGGTAGAAAGGGGAGTGGATTCCCTTCTAAACCAGCTGGTGCACCTGCTCTGAACAGCGTTGAAAGGGTTAAGATGTACCTATTGTAATGGATAAAGGAAAGAGTGGAAACAGCTTGTCTCACTAAGTAATTTTTTTCTCCTTGAAACTGTGTGAAGTGTTCAAAAGCCTGTCTTTGTGGCATGTTTGCTCATCATATAACCTTACTGTTCTCTCATTACAGCCGACTGTGCACAGAGCTACATTGTAGTTTTGCATAGGCAAACACTAGCATGGGACTAATATTTGTGTCAACAAGTGAATCAGCTGAGACACAGCACGTCACCACACACTCATTGCACCTCCATGCAGCTGAGAAAAGAAACTGAATCACTAGTAGTTCATCTAGTTTTATTATTATTCTACAAAACAATAATAATAAAAGGCCTGAAAAGTGAATTTAAAAAAAGAAAAATCAGGGAATCTTCTCTTATAAAAGAAGAGAATAAACAGTCACCTCATGGTCTGGATCTGCAGATCATCTAGAGTCCTTTCATTCTCTGGAAACTATTCCTACTTGATGGCCTTCAATATTTTACTTTCTTCAGCCTGTTCATATTCAGACATATTCAAGTTCACTCCCTTCTGCAACTCTCTGCAAACCCATGACCTAGTGAAACTTTTTAATCTTTTAACCCACCCCAACCCTCTTACTCCCCTGCAAAATTTGATCCTTATATTCTCCACAGTTGGTAACCATCTGGAATATCCATCTTAATGTTAAGGTTTGTATTTGAAACAACATAAGCTGTAAGGAATATCTTTTTTTTTTTTTTTAATGAATACAGCCAGATAAACACATAGACAAACATACAAGCAAGCCTATTCTAAGTAGCAACAGACATCAAGTAGGGAGATTACGCGGGGAGCTGTGTCAATGTGTCAGTGTGTGAGTGTTTCCTCTGTCTCTCTCTTTCCCTGTCTCTCTCCATCCATCTCTCTTGCTTACTCCCCTCCCCTTTCTGAGACAAAATGGCCAGATGGCTTCCAATCCAACATGCTAATCCACAACACAGACTGTAGCTCTGACACACCTACCATAAGACCAGTGCTCCACTCTGAACATCTATACCCTTAAGCACACACGCGCATGTATACACACACAAAAGGCCGGTACACTGTCAGCATGAGTCCCAAACGATAACTTCACTTAACAATAGCAGAAGAACTCATTCAGACTAAGCCCTCAACAGATGGAGGCTTAGGTAGGTGTGTGTGTGTGTGTGTGTGCGCGTGCGCGTGCGCACGCGTGTATGTCCTACTATCATATTTCAGGCAGGCCAGTTAGCAGGCTACAGGCCAAGATGAGGTTCTGTGTCTACTGCTTTTGTTAGCTGAAGTGAGGTAAGAGAAGCTGAGTGTGTTGGGTTACACTGAGCAATGGAAAACATGGGGAAACCCAGAAGAGCACATAATACACATGGAAACAAACTGGCAACTATAATTTTTTTGTAATAAAGGAAACGTTTTCTATCATTTCAGTACACTAATGAAGTGCTGCTTCTATCGTGTTATTGATAAGATCACATTAAATAAAAACGCTGCATTATTTTGGTTACTCGGGCCTGGGGAGATGATTCTATTATCATAAGTAAAAGAAAAATACTAAAATTACTGTGCGTTTTTCTCTCTCTTCAGTTTGCAACATGATTCTATCAAAATTATATCTTTTGTAAAATCATATGAGTAATATAATAAAATTAATAGTAGTTATGTTATCTCAGTTGGTCACAAGCATTTGCACTAAAGCCAAGCCACAGTAGGGTTCCATTTTGCTAGCATATTGCATGTTTACATAAAGAATATGCTTGAGTGTGTTATTTCATTTTCATTTTTAGTAAAACAGAGCATATATTGTGTTTGTCAGAAAAGTCAGATTATAACATTTTGATTGGAGACACCCATATAAGAGGTGCTTGTAACTAACTCACAAAAAATAGCTTATACAGCTAAGAATGCTCTCTGCTGATGGTAAGCAGCCCTATGCAGACTAACACATAGATACAAAATGCAGAGCTATTAATTGCCCATTTGTGTGTAACAGACCTGTGTCGATAATGGTGTGATAAATATATAATGCATCTGGCATGTCAGTGCCAGATGCATGACAGTTTCACAGATCAGTGCAACAGAAGGATGCATAAATATTAAACACTTCTACTCTAATGGTATAGCAAACCTGATTGTCTCTCCCCCTTCTGATTGTGATGCTAAATTAGATTACCACTGTATATTCAGCCTTTCTTCTGGCAAGCTTGGTGCTGGGTAATGTGCTATGCTGGAAATAACTATTTTATACATTGACCAGTGAGTTTTAGGCATAAATTAGTTTAAATTATTATGTTAAAATGAAAAAAAAAAAAAAGCCAAAGGTACTGCCTTGGTGGTGAGGGAGGGAGAGCTTATGTATTAGCCAGTTTATATATTTTTTATACAAAAATGTAGTAATAACTGTATTGAAAGGTAGTCATATTTTTGGAAGTTTGGACAGCAGGATTATTGTTAAATGGATGGGCATGTAAGACATCTAATTCAATGTAAAAGGCCAATGTTCACAGGGAGCAACACCTTCATTAACCCCTTCTCCAATCCACTTCATAATCATCTCACCCTCCCTCAGTTACTGATATGACTCCCTAACATCTTCCTCATCCTCTTTCACACTAAAGCCAGACAACAGGTCTCCCATCAGGCCCTGCTTCTCAAGGGATGACTACGCTTCCTGGGAGAGGAATCTCTCATTCTCTCTACGTTGGCTCAGACACCAAAATTAAAATCGGTACAGGTGATGGAGAGGCACACATTCAGCTTGTACTGTAGCCAATTCTTACATCTTCCTCTACCACCGAGGGCTGTAGAAGAATCCGAGGTAGAATAGCTCAGCTTTCACAGTACTGGCCCCCACCCCCACTCTGATCCCCAATGAAGTCAGGTGACCAGATGTTGTATATCTCCCTGTCACCACAGCCGCCATGAAGCTGCTACACACATCCATGTTAAAGCGAGGACACAGAGGCACTTCTCTACTGTGTGGGTGAGAGATCACTGAAAGGCAGAAATGGAAATACAACCCATTTCTTCTTGAAGCCCACTCTAGAGAGGCCATACGTGAGGCGGTGCAGAGATAACAAAAGAGCATCCATCAGCATATTAACCATCCATCACCCCCCCACCCACCCTCTGGAGCATATACAGCTCAGATCCATCCATAAGCCCCGGGTTTACAGACCCAAAATAGTGCCGCTTCTTTTTTGTTTCAGTGTTGCCGCTGCAGCTGCTGCATTTCTCCAGGACTGACACACACATGCGCGCGCGCGCACACTGACACACACACATACCCACAAGGCCTGTACAAATGCCACCATTGATTTTTGCACCCCTCCTTCAGTAAAGATGCTATTTGTGAGGCAAAAGGGAGTGTACTCAGAAATGATGTGATACATATGTGTGATAGTATATGATGATATAAAACATGTCCATCCCATCTGATGCAGGCATCCATTTCCATCTCGCCCTCACGGAGAGACTGCTGATGAAACAGCTGCCTCCTTAGCAGGGCAGAATGCAGAGTGGAGGAAGAAAAAAAAAAAAAAAGGCTACAAAGCACCCCTACATACACAGCCCCCTCCTCCTCCTCCTCTCCTCCTTCCTCTGCCTCCCCCTTCCACATCCCTTATTGCATACACAGAGAGGGAATTACCTGAAATATGTCTTCACATTCTCTTGCTCAGGTTTCACCTTTGGGCCTGGAGTTGTGGTAGATTCATCGCCAACCGTACAGTCCTACTGACAGTTTAAAGGCAGGATTGCCATTCTCTTGTCAGACCAGTTCCTGACCCTAAAAGCAAGCTTGTTCGGCAGGCTGGATGCTTCACTGGCTGCTCACTGTTCCCTAGCTCATGATGTCATCCACCCTGCTTTGCTGATTGGCTGAGAGGTTGAATATTAATGCAGGCAGCTGGTCTAGGGGAGGGGAAAGATAACAGGCAGACAGAGTTGGTTTTCTGGTTAACAGATCAAAGCTGCAGAGGAAGTAGGATGCGAGGATGGCATTATGCTGCATGTTAAGCTCAAAAGCCATTTCTTTTGCAAACATGGAAGGCACTGGACTCAGTGGTAACCTCAGGTGCAGGTGGATGCTGGTATAACTTCATAAAAAGACTGCAGATTTAATAAGAACAGAACAGCTGAGCACAGATGGGTTTTATGTGCAAAATTTGAACTGACAAAGTCTCAAACATTTCTGCTAGAATAGCATCACAGATGCTACAAAACTAGAGATAACTTTACAGTTAATCACATGATGAAAACAAATGCATGCAAAACACCACCCATACCTTTATTATTAACATTATTATAATTTTATTACTACTTCTTTCAGTTTAAAAGGTTTTTGTGTTTGTTTTACTTTAACAAGTTAGTTGCTGTTGCTACATGGGGTGAAACTACCCCAGTGATTACTTGATAACGCTTATCTACTGGAAGAAAAAACATTTAATTTTCTGTATGAATGTTTATACATAAATGAGCTGTTGCGGTGAGTGCTGTTAAGTTACTCCAGCTTTCATAACTTTTTTTTTTTTTTTTAAACCAGCATTCATTTTTTTCACACTTTGAATTTTGAGATATATCCACCAAACACCTACAGGTATCTTTTATTCCAAAATAAAACCAGAGTTTCTGAGTTCGTAAGCAGGCGGAGATGACAACCAAAACTCTCGCTGCAGTTGCCCTAATTTGCCTATGATGTCATCTTTTTCCGCTGTCTCACCTGTGATTGGCTGACTGACACAGCATCTGCTCAGTCTCATGGCTAGTGCTTCTACCTCAAGGTGGAGGCCTATCTGTGGCTCTGTGAATCATGGCTGGTTGTCCTGACAACCCCTGTAATGTCGATTCCTTGTCAGAGAGTAATATGGCTGTTCGGTGACAGTGTGTTCACTCAAATGGAGAACCTGATGATTGCAGGAAGATAATGCCCCTTGTAGTGCTTTCATTCACATTTGGAGGTAGCTTTAAGGTTTATTTTTAAATAAACAGCAATTATATTTTCAGAGAAAACTAGAAAAAAAACAGCTTTGAATTATTTATTTGTTAATTAGATTTTTTTGTAGAATAATAGTAAGTGTTTGGTAACAATAATGAGGCTCTCAAGTCTTGGGGATTTTACATTCAGGAATGATCTAGTGCACATATATATATATATTTTTTTTTGACAGTTTACATTTTTCTCTTTGCAGGCAAATGTTTACGATGAGAGAACTCATTAAACCCTGCCAACATAAACAAGAAAGAAAAATGCTAATTTAGCTCAGCAGTACCACATGAACATTTTAAAGCTGAAAAGAGTTTTTGCTCTGACTTCTGATAACACAAAGGATCACTATACACTAAGAGGCACACTTACGGAAAAGTGTTAAAATGACACTGAATCTGACAACATAAGGAAAATGACAAAGCCTTTAAAGCAAATTAAAAAAAACGTGTGGATAATACTGACTGTTAATCTAAATTTTATATTATATTTAAGTCTTAATTTTATAAAAACATTTTCCACCCTAATTTTCCCATGACTTTAAGACAGCAGCATTCACAAATTCATTAATTATTCATTGTTCTGTACATGTGAGTGTAATTATAATTAGTCAGTGTCACAGTGGGGCAGTCCCAGGAAACCTGTCCAGGTCAGCTGTCCATTAAAGGTCCAACATGTTGACAGGTAAAAATTCTCTCAAATCTATGACCACTTCAAAGTCACCAAGTCACCAATTTAAGATAAACCCATGTAAACACAAATGGATGCAAGCTCTGACATGAACTTATTGTGAGGAGGCAGTGCTGTCTATTGAGCCACCATCAGGCCACAGCACTGGGACCTTCTGCCAACTGCGTTTATGAAATCGACCAGAGTTCTCCTCCACAGTTACAAAGGGCTGCAAGCTTATGACATTTATGAGGCCCTGCCCAGATTCTTGACCTACCACCTAACAAAGAAATGTGTGCTATGCTTATGTCCAAATGATGCTTCACTTATTTTCTTTTGTTTTGAGTTAAATTACCAGGTGAAATGAATAAAGGATTATACCTTTCACCTGGATTTATGTGCTTTGTGTGGTCCGTGAGAAAAGAAGGCCTTTTGTAATCTGAAAAAAAAAAAAAAAAAAAAAAAAAAAAGGGAAGACCAAAA
>VUQS01034056.1:0-19471 GCA_015108495.1 Heterochromis multidens
CTGGAGTCTACCATACCAGGCAAGACCCCAGGTGCAGGCTGTGCAGAGATGCCTCTGAGACAATCCAGCACATAACAGCAGGACGCAAGATGCTAGCAGGCAGGGCATACATGGAACGCCATAACCAAGTGGCCGGGATAGTATACAGGAACATCTGTGCTGAGTATGGCCTGGAAGTCCCAAGGTCTAAGTGGGATACGCCCCCTAGGGTGGTCGAGAATGACCAAGCTAAGATCCTGTGGGACTTCCAGATACAGACAGACAAACTGGTGATGGCTAACCAACCAGACATAGTAGTGGTGGACAAGCAGAGGAAGAAGGCTGTAGTGATAGATGTAGCTATACCAAGTGATAGCAACATCAGGAAGGAGGAACACGAGAAGCTCGAGAAATACCAAGGGCTGAGAGAGGAGCTAGAAAAGATGTGGTGGGTGAAGGCAACAGTGGTCCCCATGGTAATCGATGGACTCAGGGCAGTGACCCCCAAACTGGGCGAGTGGCTCCAGCAGATCCCAAGAATGACATCCAAGATCTCTGTCCAGAAGACTGCAGTCCTAGGAACAGCAAAAATACTGCACAGGACCCCCAAGCTCCCAGGCCTCTGGTAGAGGACCTGAGCTTGAAGGATGGGAATATATATATTTAAATTAACATGTAGGCCTGTGTTTCTGAGCTCATGAACAACTTTTTTTTCAGAGATACATGGTCCTCACAGGACAGCCACTACAAACATATGATTTATAGAATATGATACTGGATATTAAACAGAATATAAAGTATTTAAAATAAGGTCAACTTTAAACATATGCAGCAGTAATACTAATCTATTTAATGCTGATGGGGAACATTTTTCTGCAGGATAATTATTTTTAATTTTGATACTTTATGCACATTTTTCCAGTAATACAGTTATATGTACTGAGGTCTTTCAGTGTTTTATTGCTTCTTTTCCCAAAGGAATGGTTTGAAAAATTCCTCCACCACTCATCATTGTCAGCTAACAGTAAATAATAGCTATAGAACTATAGAAGTAAGCAGAAAGGTGAAGATGTCCATGTAGAGTGCAGTCACCACATGCCACTGCATGGATGAATTATGCACTGATTATTGTCATCATTCTATAATTTACTGTATCAAAGGAAGCTGTACATTTCTTTTACTTATGCTTATTTTTACATTTTGGACAGTATACATGACAATCAGTGGGCAATTAAAAACCAGTCTAAATTAATACATTGTTGTACATAGATCTACATAACGTAAATAAAGTTTTCGGTTAACTGAAAAGGTGAGGATGAATACATTTCATCATGTCATTTTAGAAGTCTCTTGGTTCTATGATAAAGAGTAATGCATTACACCAAGATGTGTTTTAAACTATGTTTAAAGCTCTCAGTATGTGACAGAGCAATTCAACAGCACAACAAAGTACAGCCTCTAAATGGCTATAAAGTTGAAATAGCTCTTTTAAACAAGAACTACAACATTCCTAACAATATTCAGATAGATCTTGTAGAGCTCTTGTATGATTTTAGTATAAACAAAGCGGCAAATTAGTGTACTTTTTAATAACAGAGGGTCATTGAAATGGGCCCCTGTGATGTTTAAACCCACCTGACAATTTAAACTGTTGTGGATACCCAAACAATAGCTAATATACATGTTAATAGTCACATGGCAGTTTGTCTTATACTTCAATTATAAGAACTTGTATTTTTAAATAAATACAAAATGATCACTCTTGTTTCTTCTTGTTCTTCTTCTCCAAGCAAATACTTAACAAGATGAGCAGAAACCAAACAATCTTCTATAGAAAGAGACTGGTTAATAAATTCAGCCAAATGTAAGTGAGCTAAGCTGTCCAATATGTTATGTTGCGGCGTGAAGCACCTGGTAATTGAAATGTGCTAGGTTTTAAATCTATGCTGCTAGTTAATGGATTGAGACACATAGTAAAGTGCTAGCTAAGTGCCCATTATTCCCTCCAAGTTGAAAAAAAACATTTAATAGGCAAAGTGATTGCAATTTTGTTAAAAGAAGATGCAGCACAGCAGCTACCTGCAAAATGGACAAACACAGTAACAAGTCTGGTTTCCGAGGTGACCCATTAATGTCTCTACAACTCAGATACATTTGGGCTACCAGAAAACAATGAACAAAGGACGGTTACACAGGTTTTCCAATATCACACACCGATCTTGCTGACATGGAAGCTATTTTAAGTAATCCCTTACAAACTATCAGGACAATGAAATTTGGTGGTTGATCGGTTTAAACATTGCTCTTATATTTAAGTATTGGTGCTTACATATTTTTTATGTATTACAGGGTTACGTCTTCAGTGAGAGAAAAGCAGAGGTTTTTTCTTCTTTTTGGGTTGCTGTTTTTATTTCTTACTGCTTTTTGTTTTTGGCATCCAATTTTTCCAGTTAGTCACATTTCTGACAAAGTCACTATGATATACTCTCTGCCTCTTTTCTTCTTCTCTGCCAGCCTGCATTTGATTTGCTTCTCCATTTTATTTTATTAGTTTATTTATTTTCGTCATTGATTTGGGAGTTGTTATGATTCTGACCACAGAATCACCACAACACTGAAACGAAGCCAAATTTGTCTCTCCTTCTCCTTTCTATAATACCCTGCCCACTGCACACACACACACACACACACACACACACACACGCACACAGAATCTCAAAGCAGCCCTCCACTCTTTAATGGTCTTGCTGCTTCTCAGTCCTGCTCTGTTTGTTGTTTGGTAGCTAACAATTTTATGTGTATTTCTCACAGTGGAAGATACAAGTAAACCTCGACATACTGAAATGCATTTCAGTCTTTTTAAGGTAAAACCTGGCTACACTCAACCTTTTTTATAATATGGAAAAACAATGAAAATTGGCACAACAGAGATCACGCAAAAGAAAGAAAATTTTGAACCCATGACACCCTAAAATGAGGGGATCTAGATCTTTTATGCAGTGGGGTCATATTGCTGGCATGGTTTGGGTTCACTTGTCCATGTAAACGGAAAAGCCACCTGAATTCAATACAAAGTCAGTAACCTTTTTATTCTATGATGAAACATTTGTCCATTGATGGGAGTGGTGCATTCCAGGATGACACCATCCATAGGGTATGAAGCAACCATTGAATGGCTTGATGAGTATGAAAAAGGTCATAGTACCATAATCACAGTGAAAGGATCTTAACCTGACTGAATACCTATGCGAGATTGTGGGCTAAAGTGTTAGACAGTGCTCTCCACAACATCATTAAAACGCCAAAAGAAGAAATATCTTTTGGAAGAATGGTGTGTCCCATCCTCCAGCAGAGTGCAAGACACTTACACATGTACATGTACGGTTGACACACCTTACTAAGACGCTTTCTGTGGATTTTTCATTTAATTTCGCACCAGTCCATGAGTGTTTAAACAAGACACCACTCAACTGAAGCAGTAGCTTTGCATTTTGAGAGTAAAGAGCCACCCCCATGGATATCTCTCAAAAACTGCAGGGCCACTACAAATTGTATTTTGAGTGTTTTGTTTAAAAGAATTGTTTTCATATATTTGTATTTCCAGTTCATTTCCAGCCTGATGTATTGCTGGGCTGGGACTGTCCTCAGTGAGTGAAAGCCGAGATGGAGCTGTTTATATTTTCATTTTATTTCTTATTCTTTAATGTTGTTTTTATCATTCTTACTTATCCAGTCAGCCGAGTTTCTGACAAAGTCACCATAATATACTCTCTTCCTCTCTCTTTTCTCTTTCTCTGCTGGATGCCTGTGTTTGCAGCCCCCCCTCTCTCTTTTCTTTTGGTCATTGATTTTGGAGTTGTTATGATTCTGACCAAGTCACTACAAGTCTGAAAGACAGCCAAATTTATCTCTCTTTGTCATTTTTTTAGCCCACCCATCACACACACTCACACACAATCTGAAAACAGCCCTACAGTTCTCTTTAATAGTCTTGCTGCTCCTCAGTCCTGCTCTGTTGTTTAGCAGCTAATAATTTTATGCCTGTTTATCATGGTAGAAGCAAACCTCTATATAATGAAATGCCTTTCAGATTTTTTTTAAGATAAAACTTGCAGAGACTGCCATTTTTACAATGTAGGAAAAAAAGGTAAACTCATCCAAATAACAGACAACCCAGCTGCTGGAGCAGGAAGCTTTCAACTGAGTGCACAGCACCTGTATGTCTATAAAGGCTTTTGCATTTCAAGAGTAAAGAGCCTGCACCCATGAGTATTAGTTCCTTGCATTAAAAATCCTATTGGGTACAGGAACAAATTAGTTTTTATATCTGTTCACTCCTCTTGGGTCCCTCAGTTCTCCACTGGAACGAAAGACCTGGTAGTCAGAAGGGAGACTGAATGTGTTGTCTCACAGACTGTTTTCTGGCCTGCCTAATGTCCTACTCATAAAAGCCTTGGAAGGATGAGCTTAACTTCACACTCATGACCCCCTTAGCTGTTGGCAAAACACTTTGCAGTTGAAGTTCCAAGTTCACAAAGGACTGGCTCTGCATTTGAACAATGCCTCTCTCATATAGTGGGTTCTGAATGGAAAATGGCTACATGTGTATCTCTTCACATAAACAAGGTTGTTTTTCTGATTTTCTAAGCATGTTTTTCTATTCCAAATACAGCAAACAAAGGCTTTCATTTATTTCCCACACTTAAAATATAGTGTCAGGTGCATAACATGTAAAAAGTGTGGAACTGGAGCATTGCAAACTGCAACATCAATAGTAGGATACCAACCTGGTTCCTGTTTTGCATCTCATTTCCTTTTTTCTCTCCTAGTTTTCTGTATGCCCCTTTACTGCTTACTCTCCAATAAAGTAAAAAAAAATATGTAAAACTGAAAGGCTAAGTCAATGAACACAACAATTTTAGTAAATCAATAGCTCGTTTAAATAAGTCTCTGTGCAAAACTAACTTAAATGTCCTATTTGTACCTCAAGTGTGAAGCTCTACTTATTAATGGGAACAAAACAAGCAATTTAATACAACTAACCTGCCTTCTAGAAAAAAACATAAAATAATTTTCTTCTGTTTTGACATTTTAGAGACAAAACTATCGATAGATTTTTCAAGACAGCAATTTTTAGATCAATCCTGAAAATAATTGTTACCTGCAGGCATCAAGTCTGCAATAATAAACTTTGGCAAAGCATTGCAAGTGTTTAAAAAAATATGATTAGTCTTTACTCCCTTGGTGTTAATAAAGGATGGATGGACAGGTAGCCACTACACTATCACATGATTTATTTTCCTAATCCTAAATAGCAGTAGAATTTTGTGACTCATGAAAATGTGAGTTCACAATTAATTCATAATATAAAAGGGGGCCACCTCGTGCAAATACCATATTTTCAAACACTTTGCCATTTAGAGTGAGGCTTACAACTCAACAATGCATGTCTGTGTCTGTTTCTTATGGCTCAGCTGTGCATCAGACCACGAGATGTTGTCCAAGATGGACTTCACTCATCTTAATTCCAAAAATGGTTAACAAAGCTCCTGTTACAAAGCAAAAAATGACAGCTAAATGTGGTGCTTCATGTAAAATGAAGATGCATGGTGTTTGTTTAATCATAATGTTTACCAAAAGTGTCTATCTATTTTGAGCTGCAATGTATTGTGACAGCTGCAAAAAGGATTTCAGTGTATATTTTAAGTTGAAATTGTGTAACAATCTGTATTTGTAAAACCTAAGTGACTAGCTGAATTATTGAGAGGGACATTAAAACTGTGGTGACACAAATCAACACTCATGAGGTGAGACACTCTCCATAAACTGTACGTGTCAAGCACTACACTGTTCCAGGTCAGAATCCATGGCATGACTATGCATCCTCTTTTAAATGACTGGATCACAGATAGTCGTCATAATTGGAACAGAATCAGGCCCTCTGTAGAGCAGTGAATTTAAATCTATGGCGTTACTGCATTAGTCCCATTGTCCGACCAACCCGTTAACTGTGCTTTAACAAGCAGTATCACAATACATAATTTAGTTTTCACAAGAGAGGAGGGAAGAGGAGGAGAGAAGCTTAAAATCAGATCACTAATCTTATGATGTGAGGATTCACCAAAAGTAGGCTAGCAACATGATGCTCTTGCCAACTGTATAAGCAGCATTTTACATCCAAGCGAGCTTTTTATCATAATGCTGCAGTGGCTATATTGTATAAAAACATCCCAGGTACTATTACACTCACATTTCAGAATATAATAACTGTCCATCTGTAAAACTCAAGGAATGCTGAAAGGTAATCGATTTTCCTGTTTAAATGTATAATCAGTAAAGTAATCCACTCAAATACAGACAGTAATCCAATCTCTCACATTGAATTACGTCCATAACAAACTTACTCTGATAAATTAGAAGAAAAAATCTGGACCAGCTTAAATTTGCCTTATCATCATGGTTCAGAGTACTGTGAAATATCCTCCTGCATACTGCCACAGTTTCATTTACAAACAGAGAAAAGAGGCAATGCTCATGACGAGGCCATCATACGTTAATTAATCAAGTCTGCTAACATTCACTGAGATGTTCTTAAATAGACCTGAGAAGTAGTTTCATTTGTTTATGTCAGTTTTCAGAATGAATGTTGCTGAGTCAGTAAATCACTGATAAGGATGTTAGCTGTGAGAAGAGAAGAGAAGAGAAGAGAAGAGAAGAGAGAAGAGAAGAGAAGAGAAGAGAAGAGAAGAGAAGAGAAGAGAAGAGAAGAGAAGAGAAGAGATAGGTATTCATGACAACACAAGATGGATGATATCTCTCTATTGAATTTCCAATGTTTAGCATCCAAGGCATCTGGTGTTACTATGGTAATGCTATCAATTAGAAACCAGAAGATGTACCCTTAATCCTCGAGATATGGAGCAGAACAATTGAGAAGCCATTACTGATGCTGTCATGCGTGGGCCCAGGAGGTGTAGGCTGGTAAGATAACCGTGACAGAACATGTCACATGCATAACTATCACACCACGTCCACATTTAGCATCCTGGATAGAAATTACTATGAAGTTGCTTTCTGAAACACCAAGGTTGGAATAGCCATCAGTGTTGAAACTGATTTCAGGCGAGTCCTTGGTCACACAGTGCTGAGAAAAGACGTCATCAGTACCGAGTATGCAACAGATTCCCTCTGAACTTAAACCTTGTATTTCAACTTTATAAAAGGAGAAGAAAATTACAGTTTTTCTCAGTCTCTTTGGCTCAGTACTCAAATGTCAGTTGAACTTGTCAAAACAATATGTAAAATCATTCACAACATTTTGTTACTTTTGCACGACACAAAGAGCTTTTTTCATAATTTGCTAGCATTTTAAAATGTATTAGCACATCAATACAAATGACTCAGTCCAACTGCCTACAATTTGAAGGTTGTATATGCCTTTGTGATCAAGTTTCTCAGCTGAATAGTAAAATAAACAGTAAAAAAAAAAATGCTAGAATTATTTCATTGTGTTAGTCATCACATGCAAACTAGTCCATCAAATTCAAAATGTGCCAAGTCCACAGGGGTAAGTCGTGAGTATTTGTATTGTAAAAATATATTTGTAGAGCTTGAGTGCAACAATTTGTGAAGATGGAAAAAACCTTCTCAGGGAAGCCATGGAAGAGGATGGAGATGTGTGGCAGTTTAGCAAGGAGAAGACAACAAAATTTAGAAAGACAAGAAGAGTGCAGGGGATGGTTGGTATATACAGGAGTTCTTCCACTGTTACACTGCCAGGAAGAGCATCATGGGTGACAACACACACACACAAAAAAAAGGACAAATAGACAAGGGTGACAAGGATGTCCAGAAATTATAAGAGCTTTTTTGCTTCACAGAATAAAACTGAAAACCTTCTGTTCTCTTCTGCTCCATCCATCCATCCATCCATATGAAAAATTATAGTCTGGTACAGCAAGCTTTAAGTGTTAGAGAAAATGTATAGGAAAAGACTTTTAGAAGAAAACAAATCAAACTTTTACAGTCCACTGTCATTCTGAAAAAATATATATGAATATTTTAACCAACTTGGTTTACACAGTGCCAAAGAACTTTTCATGTGAGATGATTATTCATTGATACCAAAGCTTCATTTTGACACACGTATGAAAGGTTTTAGGGGAGTTACAGCCTCTCTGTTTGGGGAAATGCATCTTCTGTGCTGACAGCTTCAAAAATGTTGCACAAAATGTGCCAAACCAATTGAGAAAAAAAGTTTAACTCCACTGTGACTACTCAGGGTTCAGGGTAGAGTTGCAACAAAATTGTTAAACCGTTTTAAAACAATGCTTTCCTTTCTAACAGTAATATCCAATTTTTGATTAAAAAAAATAGGAGTCTGAATTTAACAGTCCTCCCACTCTTGAAATCCCATTCAGCGCTGTAAAACAGCATTTGGTGAGGGTCCAGAGGTGTGAAAGTGTCTTTTTTTTCCATTCTTCACACAAGTACTTCTGTCAATTTTGCACAACACCATAAATTCCTTTGAGGAGAGCATGTTAAGAAATATCTTGATATGATTCATTGTGTTGATAATACAACGATGTGCACAAGAGACAGAACTGGGAAGGCAGCAATCATAGATGCAATATGATTCAGCCAGGGGAAGACTATAACTCCATGCTTTTTGCCCTGCCTTGAAGGTGTGGCCATTTGGAACAGGTTGGACAGCACCTCATATGACACAGTAAATTACAAGGGATTGAAAAATTTGGAAACGGTTCCAGTTGAAGACCAATTTCAAATTGTCCAATCCTTCTGAATCGTATGCATCCATGCTTTTCGATTCCTTTTTTTTAATTAACATTTCCATGTTTTTTTTTTTTCTGACAGGTGTGTATTCCAAAACAACTCAGTGGAAACTTTTGGTGGCACAGCTTTTGCACACCTGAGTTAAGCCTTTTTTCTACATCGTGATCACACTCAGAGATAATTAATTAGCTGAAATGCGGTGAAGGCTGACTTTTTTTCTACACAGAAAATTGATCAGAAACCAAAAAGGGACCAATAAGCACAATCTATAATGCACTGGTATCAATAAAATCTTATCAATAGCCATCTCTACAGACCAATGGGCATATTTGGTTTTATGTGCAGTCATAACTGATGCAAGCCAACATATTAATAAGGTCTCTAACTAACAGGTTAGAAGGAATAGGTTAATGGATGGATGAATTAAAGGACTGAAGCAAGAGCCCAGCAGACACTGGGCTAGTTATGGTAGACCTTGGACAGGTCTCCATGTTGTCACGTGCTCTGTTAAAACTTGTTGACACAGAGGTAATTGGCTAGTATTGAGAAGATACAGTATTTGACAGCAGGATGGTATTTCATGGATAATCCCAATCACTAGAAAAAACTTCATTTATAAAATGGAGAATAGCTTTACTGACAGGCAGTTCTAATACCAAAAAATGGTTTGTAAAATGTCTGGTTATATTATTAATTAGGTAGCCACCTGCAGTTCAGCTGAAATACTGAAGACATATGTTTAGGTGGAGGGTTGCTGAAAAAGTGCATACAGGAAGCATACAGTCAATCTTTCCTAAACAAATTACAGGCTTATTGGTACAACCTGCAATAAAACTGGAAGGGGAAAAGTAAAGGAGACCTATTACAATTTTCTTTTGTTCTGTCATGTGTACAGTATGTATATTATATACATACAATGGCCAATTTCAGATAATGAGGTTAGTATATGTATAAATGCTTCCTGTTACCCAAAAGCTCAGGCTTCAGACTGCTCTGAATGCTGTTTCAGACAGTTTGTTTGTAATGTGGTCACCTCAGCCACACAGCTCTGGCTGCGAGCACAGAAGTGATAGCCAATCAGAAGAAAGTTTGATTAAAGAGTGTGTGGCTTTAAAGATGAGGCACTAAAAAAGCTTGTTTCAGACTGAGGGACCATGCCAAGGCCAGTGTTAGATAAATAAGGATTATTTTGAACTATGAATCATGCAAAGCTATTCTACTGGAGTACAAGATTAAAAATGGGGCAATGAGTATAATAGGTCCCCTTTACATATCTCATTATCAACATCGAGAAAAGATCACAGAGGAAACTGTGATGTGTTGAAAGATAAACTAGCTCTTGCAGCAAAAAATGTTTAGCAGATGAAATCAGTGGTGGTTTAAGTACCAAAAAAAGCAATGGGTGCACATTTGTTTTCATTCATGCATCAGTAGTTATTTTGTGATTATGTCATTGCTGTTTTGTATGCAGTGACTTTACAGTTCACATCTATGCTCTGAGTAGCATCATATCTTGATGTGAGAGTGTCTCTAGTGATATACCAAACATCCAGAATAGTTTGACAGTAAAGAAGGCTATTCTCAGCTATATCACTACTCCGAAGAAATTAAAGTGAAAGGAATGGCGGGAATAGAAAATACTGCATATGGCCATTGACAGTTTTATTTTGAGTAGCTATGCAGCTGGCCAGAGGTCTTTGACTCTTTCATTATGTAAGAGCTTTCCAGAATGGAAGAAAAAGCATGCAATAAGAGTTGGATGACAAGAACAAAGTTAACAGTCATGCTCTACTACTCTTTCAGTGGACAGACTCTCAGAATATACTGTCTTGCTTTGGATGCATTATGAGGTATGCACAAGCGATATGTATGGTATGTAATATTTTCAGTGCTAGTTCTTCACCTTGACCCATATGTGACAATTTTGAAATCACAAGGCCTTGAAAATTACGTACACTTGAACTAAAGTCACACACACAAATAGACAGGCAGACAAAAAGATCAGACTCTTGGAAAATGCAAGTATGAATTAAATATATACCATTTCAACTTGGATGCCTGACATCCCTTTCACTGACAGCAGTGATGATCACACTCTAGTTGACCTTGACAACTTTGCCAGTTTATCACTATATTTAGGAGCTCTTTATAACCTTTTGGTGACTTTATTATTTTTTTTCAAAAAAGAAGTTGATATCTTCTGTAAATACACCTTTTTCTAGGCCTAGTCATTAAGAAGCAAAGAGCAGCAGCACTTGGGAATAAGCTGTTTGCACATGCCCAGTGTTTTTCTTGTGATTTGTTACCCAACGGTGGGAAGCATACTGAGAGAAAAAAAAAAAAAAAAAAAAAAAGGGGGTGTTTGTGAAACCTCTAGAGTGAAGTGTATGACAATATAAGTATATTAGCATGCAAATATGAAGTGGAAATGAAGGGATGGTCTCCTCAGATGTGACATTTAAGAAGAAGAGCCGTGTTAATGACTGTATTCATCTTCTATTTTATGGTAAAATTTATCACCATATCTATAAAATGCCAAATTCAGTGTAATAATCGTGCTGGGAAAAGGCCACGTAGTCTCTAGTAATACTTTGTTTTATATCCATTCTTATTCAAAGGAGGAGACGGCGACACGGTGCATGAGTATGTAAGGTGGAGGCTAGTTAAAGTATATTTTGAGCAAACATTGTGAGTTGGCGCCTTCTGGTTCATGATATATATTGTGACGTTTCTTTCTTCCTGTTTTCCTGATACATGTGACATCATGGCTTCAAAGGCTAAACCTCCTCAGCTTTGTAGAATAGTTTTACATGATTTTACACTATAGTGTGGTCTAAGGCCAATTAAAAATGTAGAATTTCTAAATGGAAAGCAAGATGACTAATCAGAGTTATCTTAAACACAGATTACTAATAGGATCCAGGAGGAAGCAATCTAAGTTGTTACGCAGTGTTTTATTAAAACAAGGAAACATATCACACATTTTAAATGACGTTCTAGATGTGATGTATTGATAAATGATTTCCATGTCCAAGTACAAATAATACTCTGATTAACATATCAGTCATGTTGACAGAGCAGACTGTGGGAACAGAAAATAGCTTGCTGAGCTGGGGTGTGCAGATTGATTCCCTTGTGAGGCATTGTGGCTTACTGTATGTAACAGATGCACAAATCAACCTGTAAGAAATATGGGATCTTCACAATTTCCATTTATTTCACAGAATTATTACGTCTATGCCTCCTTTCTTTTTTCAAATATAGGAAAGCAGGGCAGAGCTGGCAGTGAAATCCGTAAGCTTTCAGCATCAGAACCAGAGACAGTTTTTCACAACCACAATAAATACACCTGGATTTTCCTGGGTGTCTGTTGAGTGGTGGTGATTTAGTATTCAAGGTGAATTTTAAATTAAAGTCCTTTCTGGTTTGGTAAGTATATGTTACAATGTAAATGGGTCTGATTAGAATGGATCACCTCTTCACACAAATAATGTGCCATTTCACTTTGGCAATACACGCTTTTATATTATATTATGATATTGTATTATATTATATCATATTATATTATATTATATTATATTATATTATATTATATAAAAGAAGAGCATCATTATATTATCTTGAGCCATAATAATATATGAAACTATCAAATATAAATCAAAAAACTTTAAATATGGTAATTGGGTTACATAGATTAGAAAATATGAATTAGTGCCTCAACATAACATTATATTACTTTATATTATGACATAATTATATGGTAACGTAATATACTTGGTAATCTAATGATTAATATACCTTATACAAATAAATGAGGTAATTAGGGGATATTGCAGTGAAGTTAGTGGATGAATAGAGTACCACAAAAAGGCTCTTTGGTTGGCTGGCTGAGTCACAATTGACTGCTGATCTACAAGCAATTATCCTTTTCCAATTTACTGACCATAATTCACAGGTAAAGGATCTATCATTGAATTAGTCTGCTTCCAGTCAAAGGCACATTATTGCAGAAACGGGGACAAAGTGGATCGATCAGACAGATAGACATGCGGACTGACAACTGGCAGCTGACTTACCTGAATTAATAAAAGAAAATTCAGCCAGAGCCACCTTATTAAGACTTCACACAGAGAGCAATCTAACCCTTTTAAGCTAGGAGAACATAGACGAAACAAAACGATTACAAGAAAGGAAGTGGAAGCAGAAGGGACTGATGGGAGCAGGAGAAAGAATGAGATGTAAAAAGGTAAATAGGAGAGGCAGCCGGTAGCTGGGGGGGAAACTGACAAATAGAATCACACTTTAGGACAGAGAGAGTGAGAGGGAGGAGGAGAAAAGGACAACGGCTAAAAAGGATGAGGCAGTGAGAGAGGAGAGGAGCAGGGGAGGACATTATATCAGATCTGAGTGGAGGAAGTCATTTAGTTAAATTTAGCCATCATTTAGAAAGCTCTTCATGTCCCCTAAACAACTCCACACCAGCAGGCTACTGGATGCCACAAAGTGCCTGGTGCAATTAGGAAGGGAGGAAGGAGGGAGAGAAGAAAAGAGAGGGAGATTATAGAGGAGAGGAGAGGAGAGGAGAGGAGCAGGTTGGCTATGTGACACCTCTCTCTGTTCTCTGTCTTAGTCAGTGCAGTGACGTCAGCTTTTTAACAGCACTGGTGTCAAATCTGGCCTTCCTCCTGTTTCTAGAGCCAGGAAGGCAGCCTGAAAGAGATTATAAGACAGTAAATGTGGATTTTTCATGTATATTTATGAGACATTTATCCTTTTTGATCACTGTGAAATGCATGCATTCTTAAAGAGGATGGACACAATATCAAAGAACATCTGTGCAATTTAATGTCACCTCTGTGAAGCATTAAATGTTTCATTTTGTACTGTAGCCTCACCTTTCTCTGCACTCCCACTTACTGAGGATGGCAGAACAACAATCTGGGAAGGATGGCTTTGCTTTTTAAAGAGCAGCTTACAGTGATTTTGGCAATTGCATTTGTACAACACACCATTTCGTCAGTGTTTCTCACTCATTTGCGCAAGGATCAGTGTGGATACAAAGGTAAGCTATCTTACATACAATATACAGTGTTATACAACCCATATCATTGGTACTAAATGTTGCAAAGAGTCTAACTAATGCCCCCAAAATCTCTGGGGATACCACAAATAAAATACCTAAAAGGCCTCTGCAGATATCATGTGTCTCCACACAGCACCAAACACAAACATTATAACCATAGGAAGTACATTAGCTTTTTAATCACTCAGGTTTATGTGCATGTGGAGGTGCATCAAGTTCACAATTAAATATTAATGGTAATAGAGGGGAAACTAAGCTTTACAGATCTTGATGCACAACATTAAGCACATTAAAGTCTGATGTACAACACTAAAAACAAAAAACAAATGTAGTTTTTCCTGTAACATCTTTTCAATCCTTCCTTTCACAGGCATACAGGAAGAATAAACTGCTTTTTCATTTATATTTTTAATGAACACAAAATGACAGTTCTTATTGTAGTCAATTCTTATTGACTACAATAAGAAATACAAAAAGGAAAGTGTATATAACAACTGAGAAACAGAATAAAGTTTCAGGATCCTTCAAGTCCATCAGTCCTGTCTCCTCTAAGAGAATCAGAGCAGTGCATACTGTATGCCAGGTTTTCATAAAGAAACAGCCTGCTTTGTGTTGTTTCCAGTTCATTATATTGATATGTTCAGCTGATAGGAATGCCAGTATATAAATATTAAATAATGAATTATGTATGAATTTTTTTGTTTATGTCACAACCCGTGGACTTCTGCCAACCTGCACCGTATCTAATTTTTTCTTGTCATGTTTTCTAAGGCCTAGAGACCAGTCAGCGCCCCCCTGGCAACCACCGGTCGCTAGGAAAAATGTGTATTCCCCATCCGGTTGGCAAGTGGTTGCTGGCTGTCGCTAGGTGAAAACAGTCACAAAGAGGATGATGCATCTGGTAATTGCTTTGGTTGCTAGCACAATGCCTGAAGCTTGCATTGAAGACACCAATTTGTCTGTAAACTCTTGCTAAGTGCTCGCCAAACAGTAGTGAAACTATGAAAAGCACAATGCAAACTAGAATTGAAAATCACCTTCAAAGTAAAAGTTGCGCCTTTTGAAATGTGTTGTTTGCAGCAGTAATGCACAACTTTTACTCTGAAGCCGTACTGTTTCCGTCTGTGTCATCCATGCAAACTATAGTGCAAACTACAGGTGATCGCAGCAACCTGCTAGCAACTAAAGCATTTGCAAGGAGGTTTTTTAATTAGGTGAGAAGATTTAAGCAACCATTTTCACCTTGTGACTGCCAGCAACCTCTAGCAACCACTTGCCAACCGGTCAGGGAATACACATTTTCCCTAGCAGCCGGTGGTTGCCAGGAGACCAGTCTCTAGGCCTGCATGACTGAGGCCTAACTAATGATATAAACAATTTATAGCAACAGTTCAATTAATCACTGTTACAAATGTCTGAGCTTCACTGTCTGTTGAGCTAGAGTTACTCTGATAACATATTTCTTACTGAAGTTACTCTTTCTACATGTTTGCATGTTGTAGGTGTCTACAGTGGGTAGTTTTTAGTTAATTTTATAGTTCTTCTGAGAACAGATTAAATGCTGACATTAACCATTAATTTTCTTTTAAAATATGCATATTGATCATCATGGGTATTAACATGATGTCACATATGCTTCTCTTCTTCTTCATTAGATCCTTTAGCTTTAGCTCACACTCTTACATGTTGGATTTTTGTGTCAGACTCTATTGTTAACATTGTTAAGCTGTGTGTATTGATATATTATCATGTTCCTTATTTATACTCTGTCTTGATATGCTATCCTGTTACTTTACGTGGGAAAGTAACTGTGCTGTAAGCTGCTTTGGCACTGGCAGTATGCAGTGCCATACGGCTGTAGCTAAGTCTTAGAGAGATAATGGCTTATTGTCTGCTTCTCCTCAACCATCAACAGATTAGAGGCATGTAGACACGCAGGCTCTCTCTCTCATTTTCTCTTTATTTCTCTCATTCTCATCCTGCTTTTTTCTTCTCGCCTCTCCCCTGTCCTCTCCTTCCACTCCTCTTATCTAATTTTTCTTCTCTATAAGCTCTCACTCTGTCTCCTCTTACACCCAACCCACACCCCACATAATTTTTAAACCTGTTCACTCTATTTTCAAACATCTTTTTCTTTTTCTTTACAGCCAGAAACATAAAAAAGTGCAGTGTCAGCACAATCCCACCACCATCGCCACACACTCACCCCACCTCACTCCTTTGCTCCCCGTGTCTCTATTTCTGTGTTACTGACCAGAAAGCTGTTTATAATACCAACAGTGGCTGATGTGGCCATCTGACATTTAGACAAATGATCTACGGAAGCGGCAGAGGAAATTGAGAGGGGGAAATGAGAGCAAAAAGGCGCAGAAAACGAAAGAGCAGGCAAAAACAAAAAAGAGGTACTGAGGCAGAGAGAGTGAGTGAAAGCAGAAACTGAGAGGAGCAGAAAGTAGCACAGGAAGAGGATAAAATGGAGTGAGAAAACAAAAATCAGTGAAGAGAGAGGGAAGAAATGAGCAGATGTAAAAGAAAATGAAGAGACAGCAGGAGGAGAAGTAGATAGAGAGCAGATGAGACTGTGACAGGAGAGTTATTTCAGTGGTCATATAGACATCTCAATGAAAATGCCAACAACCTAATCAAAGGACTCAAAAGGGCAGAGAGAGAGCAGGGGTAAGAGATACCACAAGGAAATGGAGAGGAGAAGGAGAAGGAACGAAGTGGAGGAAGTTGGTGAGAGAGGAGAGACAGAGAGGGACAGAGAGAGAGAGAGAGATGGAAGAAGACAGGGAGGACAAACACTGAGGGAATAGATGAAGAAGGGGGAGGAGGAGAGGAATGAAAGCGAGGGGAGAGTGGAGACAAAAGGAAGAAAAATTAAGAAGAATGAGTGACAGGGAGAAAAAAAAGCAGACAAACGATACACAAAGCAAAGGATGAAATGTAGAGATAAGAATCAGAGTCACGGATGAAGGAAGGGGAAAAGACATGAGGAGGGAGAAAAGGGCAGAGGGATGAAACAAGAGATGAGATAAGGGATGAGTGGAAAGCAAAGGGAAGAAAATGGGGTGAGAGAAAGAGAGAGGAGAGGATATCTTGCTTCTTGACATTCAGGAAGCAGTACTTGAAACTCGTTATAGAAGCAGTTTATTGTCTAACGTGCTAAAGGGGCTTGATAATGTCTTTGCTGGTAAATTTTGGCAGAATTAGAACAAATTTGACTTCAAAAACACCAAAAAACAAGTTAGAGTTATACATCAATAAAAACAAGGCAACTGGGATTAACTCATTATCCATCACCCTGAATTATTTTTTATCCTCTTTCTCTTCTCTTCTGCCTTCTCTATGGATTCCAACATTAGGAAGAGATTTCTGGCTCTGGACTCCTTAAAATGTAGGTTTGTTTGGTTGATTTAAAACATAGGCAAACAAACAGGTGGGATGACAGGCAGAAAAGCCCGGTAATTCAGCTATGGTTTGTTAGACATGAAGTAAGCAAATGCCATTGTTCAGATTTAATGGCCTGTAAAGGACACTGCAACATCAGTTTTCATACAGATCTGTGTGTGTGTGGGGGCTTGTTTTACTACACACACAGGGTGTGACAACTTTGGTGCCAACCAAAGACTTGGTTTGGTCACATTACAGCATTTAATGCTGATACTGTAAGTCAAAAGAATGCAAAGTCCAAATCCAAGAATACACAGAGAGTAAAGCCAGGGAATCCAAATATCTAGAAATCACTTGGAACACAAGTTCAGGAACCACAGGGGGATCCACAGCTAAGTGGACAACACAACAAAAGACAAAGGAAGGCTGAGGCAATATATACACGAGAGGTAACAAGGGAAGTGAAAACAGGAGGGGAACTAAATACATCTGAAGACTAAAGATAAATACAGAAAAACTAGGGACCAAAATACTATGGGAAACTAAACAAGATGCAGACTCAAAAACTAAGAACTAAAAGCTTCAAGGTTACAACTATAAAAGTGAACAACTGAGCACATACGGAACCCAAGAAGAAAATACCCAAATGCAAAACTCAAAGAACAGACTAAACACATACAGAGGACACAGGGGAGGTATAATAAACAAAACGCCAAGAAGAGTATAAACAACCCCAAATTTAAAGAAGATCAAGGAGCAAAACTCAAATATTAATCATACTCAAAACAAAAAGGAACCATTAACTCGCAAAACTCAAAGCCCTGGGGACCATAATAGAGGTACCCGTAACATTTCCCTGTTATATTACTGTGCATTATTATTATCTACTGTGCATAAACAATGCATTCTCAACCCAGTGCAGTTTTCTGAGATGCCACCTGTGTCCTTTGGTGTAGGTGCTCTGAAGCACAGGCTGCAGCTCTATCAGCCACTGAGAGATAATGATTACTTTTTAAAGACCTGCACCAGGAGGCTGGAGAGGTGGTGGAAGCACAATTTGTAGGCAGGTTTAGGATGTAAAGACTACTTGGTTATGTTTAGGAAAAGATTGTGATTTGGGTTAAAACAAGCCCCTTTACAGTAGTAACACTACTTGTTGACAAACGAAGAAAGTTGGGGCCAAGCATTCTAATGCCATAATCCAGTTGTGTGTAAATGAGCGCCAGCAGTTTTGATGAAACGGCACTAATTGACACCCTGGGGATGAAGACGGTCTGGCATGAAACTACTCTACAGATATTATTGTAAAACTATTTACAGTACTGTGCTGTATAGAAATTGAGGTTTACAGTTTTAATATTGTAATATTAATACTGTTCTCACTGTAATCATTACCAAGGATGACATCTAAATGAACTGACATCTAATAATATATGATTAGATATACTGTATATTCAATTCAATTCAATTCAATTCAATTTTATTTATATAGTGCCAAATCACAACAACAGTCGCCTCAAGGTGCTTTATATTGTAAGGTAAAGACCCTACAATAATACAGAGAAAACTCCAACAATCAGATGACCCCCTATGAGCAAGCATTTGGAAACAGTGGGAAGGAAAAACTCCCTTTTAACAGGAAGAAACCTCAGGCAGAACCAGGCTCAGGGAGGGGCAGCCATCTGCCGTGACCGGTTGGGGGTGAGGGGAGGGAGACAGGACAAAAGACACACTGTGGAAGAGAGCCACAGATTAGTAATAACTCATGATTAAATGCAGAGTGGTGTATAAACATATAGTGAGTGAAAAAAGGTGAGTGAAGAAGAAACACGCAGCCTAAGCCTATTGCAGCATAACTAAGGGAGGATTCAGGTTCACCGGATCCAGCCATAACTACATGCAAAAATGAAAGTTGTAAGCCTAATCTTAAAAGTAGAGAGGGTTTCTGTCTCCCGAATCCAAACTGGGAGCTGGTTCCAGGGAAGAGGGTCCTGAAAACTGAAGGCTCTGCCTCCCATTCTACTTTTAAATACCCTAGGAACCACAAGTAAGCCAGCAGTTCGAGAGCGAAGTGCTCTACTGGGATGATATGGTACTATGAGGTCTTTAAGATAAGATTCAATTCAATTCAATTCAATTCAATTTTATTTGTATAGCGCCAAATCACAACAACAGTCACCTCAAGGTGCTTTATATTGTAAGGTAAAGACTCTACAATAATAT
>VUQS01034058.1:6068-20446 GCA_015108495.1 Heterochromis multidens
TTTAGCCTTAGCACTCAGCAGCAGCAGATGGCAGCTGTTTCAGAAAAAACACCTCTATAAACTAGAGAATGCTGCCTGCCAAGAACAGAACAGAGGCCTTTCTCATGAGTTCTCTGTTGTCATGAGCAGGCTTGTGTGGGCTTGCTGGGGCCAAGTATCCCAGAATGCATTTTGCAACACTCTGCAGGGATTTTGAACCAAAAGGTATTACATGTTTTGTCCTAGTGCTGTTTTTAGGTCACTTTTTTGAAACAAAAATATAGTCAGCAGCTCATCCAAATAATATCTATTGGAAATTTGCCATAACTTAAATGGTTTAGAGAAAATGTGTAATTAATTTGAATAAAAAAATACAGGTGGATATCAGTGTTGTCAGGTACTGTGTCTTTTGATGGTAACACTGCTAATTTTTCCTCCACAATAGCAAGTCTGTTAGAAAAATCTGGAGTTTGAAGGTTTTAAGACAAGAAATCTTTCAGGAGCAACAACAACTTTATAAAGTCTAAGAAATATTAGATAAGATTAAAAAAAAAACAAAAAACCTAGCTATGTAGTTATCATGGACACAGAGTATCAGCTACACATCTAACTGCATAAATGTTGCTGTATTTCCAAAACTGCATTTGAAGTCAAATTTGAAGTAAAATAAAAGTTCTGAACTTAAGTTATAGATAAAACTTAAAAATGGTACTTTTAAAATTTTGTATATCATATTTTAGGGAACAAGCAGGATACTTAGTAATATATAAAATACAGTGCATCCAGAATTTCAAGCAAACTTTTTTCACTTTGTCATTATGGGATATTGTGTGTAGAATTTTGAGGTGAAAAAATGAATTTAATCCATTTTGGAATAAGGCTGTAACATGACAAAATGTGGAACAAGTGAAGTGCTGTGAATACTTTCCGGATGCCCTCATTCAAGGTTTTAATTTATGTAGGTGTACAGAGGCCCATCTTCATCACCCCTGTGTGACTTCATGCAAGTTTATCACGTTAAAAGGATTCCTGATTATTGTATAGTTGTGATTAAAAGCAATAATTTTGGCTCGTTGACTATGCAGAGCATCAGCATTTGATTATATTATATGGTCAAAATAATTTTTCTAAAGGCCCCACTTGTCATAAAAATCAGAGCTTTTACATTCAGAAAATCCACAAAAAAATGAAGATTTCATTAAACTACTTCCTTTACAGAACAGCACCAGAATAGAAAGAGAAGTGGGAGGCACTGATGCACAAGTGAGCAAGAGAATGGTTTGTGAAACCGATGCTTTAAGTCCTTAACTGTCATTGAATAGTACATATAAAAGCCAGTTTGTGCTGGTTGAAGAAGTAAAAAAAATGTTGTATGAAATCTTCAGATTTTGGCAATTCTTTCCATAAGACGCCTTTCATATCTCGAAACATAAATACTAACTAGTTTTAGAAGAAGATTATTGAGGTGTCTAAAGATTAAGAACCCCAGATGTTCTTGCTTAATCAGCAGAACAGTTTTCAGCTGCTATAACATGATCGGTTAACCATTTACATTAGGTAACATGTTGCCCCACTGGAACATATAAATAATGGTTGCTGAAAATAGGTTTCTATACACTTTCATTAGAATTTCATCAAAAAAATCATTATTCATTGTGAATGATTCCATCAATCATTTAATTTTGTTTGTAGCAAAATTTTATCATCATTTTTGTTTCAAAAAGACGGCCTTTTTTTAAGTGCCCCAAACATTCAAGCAATATCTACCAAAACTAACTTTTTAACATAAACAATCTTGATTGAGATGAATTTGTGTTGTTTTTAAAACACTTGACATTTTAAACCTGAAGGGCCTGACTGATTTATTGCCTTGGCTTTAATATGTATATAAACAAAATGTGTATCAAATATATATTGTTTGCCTATATCTTTAGACCAGATATGCAAATTAAACGGGATAGAAAAGAAAATGGCTCCAAGACCAGTCTTGTGCATTACTGATGGCATATTTTTTGCAACTTGTAGACTCTCAGAATTGCTGGAATTGATTTAGTGCAACAGATACTGCTGGCATTGATTTTGTGAAATAGGACACAGGACAGAAGAAGCACATTTAAAATAAACACCAAAGAGTCCAAGGATTTTGACTGGCATAGAAAATAAAATTAGGGTGAACTTTGCTTTATGTCCCACTGTGTTCTGTGGGTTTCCTGGTGAGAACAGTTTGTCAGTGAAGTGGCAGAGATCTTATATCCAATACAAACATTTAAAGATCCTGGATTTTTCAGTGGGAACGATAGGAAATGACTGACCTTCTTATGGAAAACTTATATCAAAGTCACAAATTGGTATTCAAAGCAGAGTATTTGTAGGGCAAGACAGCAACATCTCAGTAATACGACTTTATGATTTGGCACAATGGTTAACTGCTGAGAATAGCTGGAGTTGAACAAAACCAATGACAAGATTTGTGCCTTTAGAATAGATCTGCCTCTGAGGAGGAGTTTGTTTAGCTAAAACTCCAATCTGCTAACATGCTGGCATGATTACAATTCATAGAGAGAGGCATGTTACAAGGCATGTTACAAGTTCCTGGCCAAACTGTCATGAGTCATTTCAATTATCTGAGAAAACTCTTTAACATTGGATAAAGTTTTGTGGATATTTCATTTGCTAACTAGACTCAGTGTGACTTAAGGTATATAATAAAAGCAATGAAGAGCAAGACGGTGCTCTCTTGTCTTTATGAGAACTGTTGGTTTTATTGTTTGTCTTTTTTATGTGCAGCAGCTAGGGGATTCCCTACTGTTATAGCTACAGTTGCCTAATTTGTTAGCATTAACGACTGTCATTTAAAATGTAAATTGGGATCACAGCAAGGCTATGCCGCGGTAGTGAATGAATTAAAGATGAGTTTGCGTGTTAAAGACGAGTCGGAGCTTTGAAAGAATGCAGCGGAGGAGGCTGTGATATTCTATTACTATAACAACTGTTTCGTTTGAAATACATTTTCATGAAATGAAATTTTCCTTTTTTTTTTACTCGATGAAATTTTCATGAATAGCAAAAAACTGAGCTTCTTGCCAATGGAGGAAACATTTTGGCCCAGAATCAAAAGGTGCCATCTGCCCGAGAGCCTTGTGTCAGCAGTTTAGCCATATCACACTATCTACTGCATCTCTCTGATCAAGACATGGCTGCAGCTCAAACGTTCTCCCAGAGTGATGGCTGGGGACAGAAACAGTGGGCGGAGAGAGATGCAATCTCAGCTTAGCGAGGGCTTTGATGTGAGCCAAGGCGTACGCCGATTACAGCAGTCCTGTCCTTTGTGGTTGGAATAGTTTAGTCCCATTGGGGATGCACCCTGCAGAAACCAGCTGCTGAAGAAAAATATGCGTGTTTTGTAGGACAATAAGGCTGGAAATATGTCTGTGGATGTATTTGATGGCATGCTTGTGGAAGTGGGAGTCAAAATTCTGAATAAACAGCATAAATCATGTACCTTCAGTATCACTGTGTGCTCTGTCATTGATGATTCTCTAGGCTGTCTGCCATTTCACTGCCTGTATTATTACTATGAGTGGGCATAATGAGAAATTTGCATATGAACAAACAAAAGATAACTATATCTTTACAGTGGAGTTCATAAGTCTGAGACACTGAAAATATGTCATATAGGTCTACATGAGCAATTACATCACCACATATTAGTGGTATTGAACATGTAAATTCCTTTGTATAAAAGGACAGATTTCCTTCAGTTGGATCCTTTAACTGAAGCATCATTCAGATGACATTCATCAGAGATTGACCGACCAAGTGTTTGGTTTCTAATCCTTTGCATGAAAATAACACACACGCAAGAACTTTATGATAAATTAATGGATTCACAAGAATCTATATACACACACACACACACACACACACACACACACACACTCCTACCATTCAGCTGGCATCTCAGCACCTGTCTTAACTTCTGGAGATACTTGGCTTTGGCTGACCTTTGTGCATCTTCATCATGGTTCGTGTTGGCCTGTGGGATACCAAGGTACTTGTAGCTGTTCTGTATATCTACTATTCTGCCTTCTGGTAGCTCCACACCTTCAGTTCAGATCACCTTCCCTCTTTTTGCATCCATTCAGCCACACTTATCCAGTCCAAATGACATCCTGATATCCTCACTGTAGATCCTGTGAGGTGGATCAATGAGTCGATATCTCGCTCACTCCTGGCATACAGTTTGATGTCATCCATGTACAGAAGGTGGCTGATGGTCACGTCACTCCTGAATCTATATCCATATCCACTCTTAGTGATGAGCTGGCTTAGGAGGTTGAGGCCTATGCCGAACAGTAGCAGGAACAGTTCATCGCCTTGATATATTCTGCACTTGATGGTGACTTGTGCTATTGCCTTGGAATTGGCCTCCAGTGTTGTCTTTCACAGTCCCATTGAGCTCCTGATGAATGTTATCAGTGCAGTATTAGCCTTATACAGTGCCAAGCACTCCAGTATCCATGTGTGGGGCACTGAGTTGTAGGCGTTCTTGTAATCAATCCAGGCAGTGCTCAGGTTGTTCTGCCTGGTCTTAGAGTCTTGGTGTACAGCTCTGTCAACCAGGAGCTGATGCTTTGGCTTTCTGGTGTTATTTCCAATTCCTTTCTGAGCTGTGCTCATGTATTGACTCATGTGCCAACTCAGCTCGGTTGCTATGATGCTTTAGAGGAGCTTCCATGTTGTGGAGAAGCAGGTAATTGGCTGGTAGTTCGATAGTGTCGTACCCGTATGGGATCCTTCACGATCAGGCTTGTCCTGCCCTGTGTTAGCCAGTCTGGATGAGTACCTGCTGTTAGCAACCCTCTGCCCTTGTGCTTGTCTATTGTTCCCTTGTAGTGAGAGTACACCCTGGATGGATCTTTGTAGAACAGGCCATTTATTTGCTTGGCCTCTGCTTCTCTGGTATATCTCTTCAGCCTAGTGGTCAGAGCCATGAGCCTTTGTTTGGCAGTTTCTAGAGCCTCAGTTATGCACATCTTGCTGCACCTCTTTTTCATCCAGGACCTGCCTTTCATCCTAACATCCTTCCAGGCATCCCTGATTTTGGCTTCCAGCCTTCTTCTTCATGAGGGGCTTCCTCTACTTGCATCTTTGATCTTATACCCAAGTGCTTCTAGGATTACTGTGGCAGTGGCATATATGAGGTCATTGTTTTCAGTGATGCTGATAGTGGGGATGGTGGATAGAGCAATGTTCACCTGTTCAGCTGCAAGCATCTCCTCTGATGGGACTTTGTCAGCGAGCCAGGGGAGTCATACTCTTGGTTGGGTAGCTACCTTGAGTCTAGCCACAATCTTTGTCCTCAGCTCAGTAGATGCATCTGTCACTGCAGGTAGCTGGGCGTCATCTAGTTCGGTTCCACTGCTCTCTTCTACCAGGGTTGGCTCATTATTTCCATACTGCTCGCTACTGTTTCCATTGTACTGTAGCTCTGGATCTCCAACTTCGATAGTAGCTCTCTCCTCTTGATGTTGCACTGAGCTACTAGGTGTTTCTTGGTCAGTGTAGATGTTGTGTTTCTCCTCATCCATAGTTCCCACATGCGTTGCATATAACCTCTCTCATTGGGATGACTGGCATAGTAGCATTCCATCAGTTCTATATTATCAGTCCTTGTCCATGTATACCTTGATCCAGTAGCTGACTTGTCATCAGTATGTTCCGCAACACCTGACGTGGACCTTGTTAATCTGGGCAACGTCCAACCTGGTGTCCGTGCGTGTGTGTGTGTGTATGTGTATATATATATATATATATACACAGTTAAGAACAAAGTTAGCCAAACATCTGTAAGATTAAATATATGTTAATTATACTAATTCAAACTTATTCAGATTGTTTCAGATTATCTTCAGTGTGGCAACATCAGGTTTGATCATAAAGCAGCTGTAGTCACAGGCTGGTTTGCATGATGCAAGATCAACACTTTAAGTTTTTTTGACTGGAAGATAGTCGATTCAATGAATTTACTAAATAAAGAACACAAGAATCCAATCAGCAAAAAGAATAGTAGCAATCTTAGAACCTCTTCATCTCAGAGGATGAGTAGTGCCTCTAAACCACTTCTCAGAAGGGGAAACAAGGACAAACTCTCAGGCTGGCCTCACACATACCAGCATTTCACAGTGGATGATAAAAAAAAAAACACAGTGCTGTGAATGATGACTGATGAATCCCACCTAGTGATTATTGACAAGAGCAGAAGGGTGAATGATATCACAGTGGGTTACACAGTGAAACATGGTAGTGGGGATACCCCAAGTGGGGTCCACTTGGAACCGAGCAATGTCAATTTTGTCCCAGACTTTGTCACTTTTTCTAATTAAGCTGATATTTCCATTTGTTATGAAACATTTTGCATTAAATTTAAAATGAATTAAAAAGAAGTATCTTCACTAGCAGTCTTTTACTGTTTATGTTATATTAACTGTTACTCCTGAGATTTTTCCTGTCACTTCATCGAAAGGCCCCTGCCCACAGACATAAATGAGATGGCATGAAAAGAAAACCATGTTACAGGCACACTTCATATTTACCACCAGCAGTGACAGCACCGCCTGGGGAAGCATTTGTCCCCAGTAAATACTGTTAGTCGTCTAGAAAAGCAACATAGAGCATGTTATTACCTTTTTGTTCAGAGTCAACACACGACGCTGACAAAGATGGTACAGTTTTTCCCCACAGCTAGCAGCCGACTCAAGTGAACATAAATTATGCTTCTGAATCAGTAAGTTACCACTGTGTTCTTCAGCTTTCACCACCTCAACCAAGTCAATTACTGCACAATCGTCGTGTGTGTGTGTGTGTGTGTGTGGTGTGTGTGTTGAGGGGTGGTTTTGCGCTGAATTCCCGGGGGAAAAACCTTAAATTATTGCGGTTAATCCTGTCAGAGGCATTTAGGATAAGCACATTATATTTCATTTCAGTATGTGAAAAGAGATGCTACACTGCCTTCACATCTTCATATCTGCTTCAGCTCATGTTCAATTCAATTCAACTTCATTAATCCCCATGGAGGAAATTGATTTAAAGGCAAGAAGAGTGCCTCAGACAACAAGATAAGGGACATAAAAAAAAGTGAGTCATGGTGGGAGAGGGGGTAGGAGGGGGTACAGCAAGTGCATTTAACAAAACTTTGTGTCTTCATTATGTGGACTACAAGGATGCAAAAATGCTTTTTCCTGGACTCAAAAGTGTGTTTCAGTTATGAAACAGTTCAGTTATAGGAGGATAGAATGTGTGTGAAGGTGTGTTATATTAAATTGGTACAATATGGTGAATTCAGGGTGTTGAGGGGGTAAAAGCAGGTAAAAAAAACAAAAAACCTGCTGTTAAACAAGAGATTTTTGCTTCCCGGCAAGCTATCCCAGACAGTCCTTTTTCTGTCATTTACTTTTTTCCCTGTCCTGCAATCTTAGCTCTTAAGGGAAGATTGGCTTGAGGCTCCAGAAAATTTTTTTTTCCTTGTCTCTCCCTCTCTTCACCACATTTCACTCTCTTTGTGTAAACCAGAAAAAAGACATGAAAAGTCAGAGAGCATTATTGTAGGAGTGAAGTGTGCCCTCGCTCAAAATATAGACTTTGAGATAATATAATCTCCATAATGAAAATAAGTGTCCAGAGAGAAAACCAAGGTTTGTACTGCAATGTATTATTTGCAGAACTTAATATAGTATTAGCTGCAGTCAGAATGTATAACTTTTGTAATTCTCATCTTAATTGTTTCCGAGATTAAATCCTTCAGTTACCCCCTGATTGTTTTAATTACCCATATCTTCATAGAAATTGATGAAAAGAAAAATAAAATAAGAAAACATTTTCTCTGTTAGTGCTTAGACACATGGACAGTTTTAATAAAACAGCTCTTGATTTTTTATATAGTGCTTAGCAAATTTATTAGACCAGCTGTCAACAAAAAAAACAAGAAATCAAAAAATTGTTTATAACTAAAAGTTATTTTTATTAGGCAAACAACCCAAATTTGAGCCAGCACACTGGAGACATCAGAAATTAATCAAGCATAACATTCAACCCCCAAAACTATTTTTCTGTTCAGGATCGCAATAACTGTAATTTGGCATCTTAATAAAAAAAATATTAAAATGCTTTACTATTTTTTCTGCTTTTGGATAACAATAATAATTATAGCATTAAAAATAAAATTTCAGTTAAAGAGCTTGCACTTACTGGTGGATTAACCATTAAAAAGAAACATAAAAATGATTTTGGTAATTGTCAACACAGTTAATTTAGGGCAGCTGTGGCATCAATCATACAGCAGTATGGTGGTGGTCTAATAAATGTATTAAGTCCTGTAAATGTAAAGTACTCAGTACTCTGAGCTTTACAAAAACCTAGATGTATTCAGTTTTTTTGCATTAAGGTGAAAGAAAAAAAAACAGATTTATATCTGAAAAAAAACGGCAAACAACCAAATTCTTCTGCAAGTCACTGTTAGAAATGTGGATTTAACTTAACATAGAGCCAAAGTTCCCAGTTTTATGAAGAAAAAGAGATAGCTGAGTAGCTTTAAAGGAATTCTCTTCTTTTCATTTTCATTTAAATTAAAATTTTTCCTGTAACAAATCTACCAGATTTACACACATGAAGCTTATCTGGAAGATCTCTCACATTCTGCTGTTTTCTGTTATTACTGCCGCTCAGTTTTCTTCATCACTTTAGTTTTTTCCAGTCTAAATAACTTACTTTTTAGTTTAAATGGTACTATAATGATCTCCCCAAGCTATTCAATCCTTAGTTTTCTATTTTTTTGAATTCATTGTTAAATTCATTCATTAAAGTGACTCTCCTTTAAATGTCTCCTCCTCCTCCCCACGTCCACTTCATCCACGCTGTCCTAAACTCTTCAAATCAACATCGAAACATTATGTTTATCCAGTGCATTTAAATGTGTGCATTTAACAGTGCACAAATGCACAGATCTGTACATAAACTTGTACGAGTGTTTCAGGCAAATATCTGATTCATATAGTTCATATAATTTCCTACCTGAATTTGTTTGACGAAGGCCTGGCTGTCTCTGAAAATTTAAATACACATCTTGAAAACTACTACAACTACAACTACTACTACTACTACTACTAGTTTTCCAAAACACAATAAGCCAAAATGCTCAGAATTAGAATTAAACACATGTACATGACACAAAATACTAACTGAAAGGGTGTAGGCTTTAACCGTTTTAAACATATTCTAATAGGCATTAGCTTATCTTACCATTTATTAGAACTGACTTCCACGGTTGCCGGACGTTGTCAAGAAATTAGACTGTAAGTGACACTGTGCTCCACGGATGCTGTAGAATCTGGAGGTTTCTCATCTTGGGCTGACAGATCAGAGCTCCTTGTCCTCCACCTGTTTTCTTTGCGTTCTTCTGCTTGGTTAGTCTTTTTTTCACATAAAAAGTTGTATTTTTTTACTTGAGCCTGAGTGATTTAGGGGAGATATTCAGCACCTCGTTATTTTCAGTGATAACACTTTTGAAAGGTGCTCCTTTTCTGGTTTCCTCATCGGACACTATTGTTTCTTTGGACAGACCCTCTCCTGGTTTTTTGCCTTAGCAGTGCAGGCTTCTCTCTCTTATCGTAATGGTGGTAAACATGTTTCCATCTATAGAGAAATGGGGGTGTGCCAAAGCACAGATTGCAGATAATGAGCACAAGCCCATAAATTTACGCAAGTCAAAAGGAACAAACCCAATAAACAAAGAATCAAAGAAAACTGTCCACTGCAGCAACTTTGTCCTTCTTATGCTGCCTTTTTGATTTTTCATGGGGTCGTTTTCATGCTTCTGCTGTGGCTCTCTTTCCTGTACAGGCCCACTTTTCAACCAATTGACACTGGACCTGTGCATGTCGTCACTTCGAGTCTGGCTACTAGAGGACTCCACAGAAGCACAACTGCATAGGCCACATCCCCAGAATCCTTCACTCTGCCAAATACAAGCAGACAACTACCGTGAACCCCACTTTACTAATAAGTATTTTGCATCTTTGGACATTACATGAGGAATCAAGGCACCAAACGAATAAAACCCGTGCTCCTTTTGAAAGATACGGCTTGTGTTACAACTCAAGAACCAACTGTAAAAAAAATAAAACCTGCAGCTTTAACAGAAGTACAAGCACTGCTGGCGTTAGCATCAACTGTTAAGTTTTACAGCTTAATTCAAAAGCAGATCCAAATGCTGATGCAAAACAAGGCCAGCTGGCAGGTGGAAAACTGAAGTAATTACTTTAATGGGACTTATGGAAGAATGCTGAAAGCAGGATAAATCCAAGCCAAGCTCAACAAGCAAATAAAACAAATGTTTTTGTAAAGCAAATAAACAAGGTGAATATAAAAAGACCAACCAACAAAGACTTAGTGAAGACATACAAACTAAATACATACCAGCAATAAGGGTAATAACATGCAGGTCACCTCAATCCGACAATAACAAAGGCAGGAAAAGAACAAAGAAAGGATGCAGAAATACACTAAGACAGGGAGCACCTAACCTTCAAAATAAAACAGGAAGTAGCCTAACTGAAAGACAAACATGGAACAAATACATTAAAAAAAAATTTTAAAAAATAGAAAACTAAAATCTTGCAGTTGCCACGTATCATTTATGGGACATGACTGCCAGGTTTGTCGCGAGGCAAAGCGTGACTCAAATGCAAGACTCCTTCAGTTACAGTGAATTTATTTACAATGAAAAATGTGCGACAACAATCCCAAAAACTCAGTTCCACAGTCGTGTATCTGATCCCGATCCCAGATGCTAGCGAATCTTCTCGCAAAAAGCTGCTCTCTCAGTATTTACAAAGTGCTCACCACTCCCTCCACACCTCTGCTCTACAGGCTTCTGTACACAAGAAAAAGCAGGCAAGTTTCATTGCAGTCAACACGAGGCACCATTAACTAACACCAGAGCTGGGATTACACTGACTGCAGTCATTCAGCCGAATGAAGCTCAGCCACTCCCTTAAGTAGTGCCTCCTGACGAGGTCATTACAGACAGGTGCGTGATTGCCCACAGGTGCATGGAACCAAAAAGCGAGAAACCTCCACTGAGTCCCACTACCGCACAAAAACCAGCACACCCAGATACACATAAACACACAAACCAGGATAGCAGAGGAACGAGGTCGAGATCTTGAGGTGGAGGGAGAGACAGAAAACTGGCAGGTCAGCACGGCGAGGACAGAGGGACCATGACAGTGACATTTAAACATTAAACTGCTTTGTGGTGGAAAAACTATGTAGCAGCAACACTTTTTCCAAATCGCATTTTTTGTTTTTCTACTGTAATTTTTGGTAATATAGGCTTGCAAATTCACTTGACATACTCCACTGGTCATCCTTTCCACTGGCCTGTTTCATCTGTTCATAATAATTTCCTCTATTCACAGTCCCAGTTGAGCATTAGTATTACAACTGTGAAAATGCAATCTCATGTAGTAGATACCCCAAAGGATCAGGTAGGATTTTATGCATCACTGACATCTGTGCCTGTCCTTTTACTCTAAACAATGTCCTAACATATGATCCCAAGCTGTTTAGTCCCTTGTCACCCTTAATATGTATAGGCGTGTTGCTATACTCTGTTTAGAAATCTTAGCTGCAAAGCCACCTGCCCCCTCTATTGAATATAATATACAAGAGCATGCTGTGCATATATAAATAAATATAAGAAGGAAGCATATTTCCACTTTGGCTTATTTTACAGAGCAGCATTAATAAAGTCCAGTTGGGCATTTTTGTTCCCTTTAATTAGTTTTGTAGACAGCTTTAAAAGACTAATGACCACTGTGTAACTGCGTGTTTTTAGACACAGAACTACAGTATGTTTAATGTACTTGATTGTTGTGACCACCCTCCAACACAGTTTTAACATTCAAACTTGTCTTTTTCTATATAGGTCAAGGAGCTCCTGGGAGTTTTGCCTACCAGCATCGTGACATTTTTCTGAGCCACAAGTGAGCTAGAAAAAAAAAGGGGGGGGGGCTTCATAGTAACCACAGAACCAGACTATAAAGTAACATTAGAATTTTCATGAAGGATCATCGAGATATCAATGATTCACAAATTCCACAAATAATTTCTCATGAGAGTGTTAAGGGAGAGTGCCTGCTTCAGGCATTTCAGTCCTATTCCCTGGTGAGAGCAGACACATTTAGTCATCTATAGCAGTGACAAAGAAAACTGCTGTAATGTTCATATTCATTGTATTGTGTACATACTATATAAAGCCTGCTAACAGGCTTCATCACTGACTTTATCACTGGATCTTGGTTCTTGGAGAAAATTGAAAGTGCACAAGAATGAAAGGGAAGAAAGAGCGAAAGAGCAAGAGGGAAAAATGGAAAGGGATAAAAGGACAGCCACATTGGAGACACAGGGCCATGACAGGTTAAGTGTTTCATAAAGTGGCCAATTAAATTTCTTGCTGAAGCCATCAAAACTCTTGTTTGGTTTGTTTGGGTCCACTCTCACTGCTCCCAGGGGCAATACTTACAAGAGAAGCAGCAAAAACTTTTGCATTTTGCATCTGAAGATTCAAATTTAACCAAAAACATAAAAAGGTTGAATACTGGACTTAAGATTTTTTAGAAAATGTAAATGAACTGCATATTGGTTACCCAGTCTATCCATTGCCTGACTACCAGACGGTCCTAATTTGCTACTTTATCTTTAACCTAGTGCATTAGCTGTCATTGTGTATGCACAGGCACACACACACACACAATTACATGTAGTACATTACACTACACACTGGCATTGTTGTGAATTTCAACAGGTTAGTGTTGCCTCAAATTAAACACAGAATTGTTATTAGAAACTCAAAATGTTGTCAATGTTTGCATCATGATCACATCTCAAATTGCTAACACTAAATTCTCTGTTGAGAATTTGCGACACATTACACAGTGTCATTATTTATTTAACAAAAACTAAGCCAAAATGTAGAAGCAGTGTGTAAAAATCTAAGTACACCCTTCCTGCTTCCACAGGAATTAAAAAGGTAAGTAGCAGCCAAGAGCTGCTAATCAAATGCACTTGATTAATTGATCATCTATTAAAAGCAGAAGTTTTGGTAGCATTCAGGTGTGTGTTAACACAATGCCAAGGAGGAAAGACATCAGCAATGATCAGCAATTGTTAGTGAGAAGGTTTATAAGGCCATTTCCACACAATTTAAAGTCCATCATTCTGCAAGATTATTCACAAGTGGAAAACATTCAAGACATCTGCCAATCTTCCCAGGAGTGAATGTCCAAGCAAATTCATCCCCAAGGTCACACCATGCAATGATCAGAGAAATTGAAAATAAAAACCCAAGAACTATATCTCAGATTCTATAGGCCTCCGTTAGCATGTTAAATGTTAAAGTTCATAAAAGTAAAAATAGAAAAAGGCTAAACAAGTATGGCTTGTTTGGAAGGATTGCCAGGAGAAAGCCTCTTCTCTCTTAAAGGAACATGGCATCACCACTTAGGTTTGAAAAGTTGCATTTGAGCAAACAACAAGATTTCTGGAACAATGGGCCTCATTTACTAACAGTGCGTACGCACAAATCTGTGCGTGAATCGTGCATGCAAACGTGTGACACACAAATTTGTGATTTATCAATATTTTAGTACCTGAATTTGTTGGCACTTAAAGAGGAAATTTAGAACTGCCTCTGACCATACGTATGAACAAATGAAGGCCTGGTTGTCCTAGGAAAGTTAAACACAAGTATTTAAAACGACTACTACTACTACTATTACTGATAATAATAATAATAATAATAATAATAAATAATTGTTGATTTTGTTGTCATCCATAGGTGAGTTTGGACCATTTTTTTAGGTGCTCAAGCTCCCCTAAATTTCATCATTCAAATTCAAATTCAAATTCAAATTTTATTTGTCACATACACAATCATACACAGTACGACATGCAGTGAAATGCTTATTGCTGTGCAATGCCCGACCATTAAAATACAAGAGTAAACTAAAATTAAAAATTAAGTATAAAATTAAAAAGGTGTGCAAATCAGCAGTGTGCAGATTGGCAGTGAACAGTCAAAAACACTTATTGAGGTATATTATTGAAGTACATATTTTGTTATTAAGTGCATGCACAGTGATGTGATATGAGAGAGACCAGATCAGAAGTACATTATTGTTGTTGTTATTAAGTGCATGTGCAATGGTGTGTAGAGATATGTAGAGGGACCAGTCCTACACCTGGTTCAGGGCCCGAATAGCCTGGAGGAAGAAGCTCCTCCTCATTCTCTCTGTGTTGGCCTTAAGGGAGCGGAAGCGCTTCCCTGACCTCAACAGTGA
>VUQS01034059.1:16029-35296 GCA_015108495.1 Heterochromis multidens
GGTATTTGTAGTGGGTTTAAGTAAGGCTCAGGCTCATATCTCTTTGTTGTAAAGCACATAGAGCGCATTCCTCAGTGCCTATCCAATCTCACCTTCACACACCTCACTTCACCTGCTGTCCATCTGTCTATCTCAGGTCCCTGCAGTCTGCTGCAAAAAAATGTGCTTCAGCTTTTCATCTATACACACTGCTTCTGTGCCTTCACACCAGTAGATGGAGAACGGAAATAGATATTAAAAGACTAAAACAGAAATAATCACTGTCTCAAGGAACGTCACTGGTAATGTCAGCTTAACAGAAAAGAAAGTTTTATGAAATCACTCCAGTGATATTTTGTGTTTCTGCCTGGTTTTCAATTTTGAGTACCGAAAAACAGCATCCATCTGGCCACGCTTGATTAGAAATAACATAAACATGCAAAGTCCACAGCACCACATCTCACACACACACACACACACACACACACACGCACGCACGCACACACACACACACACGCTAGAAAACTAATCTTCTCTGCTTTGTACAGAAAAAAGAAAGAAAGTTGAAAATCAAGCAGAAAAGATCACTCAAAAAGAAATAATCAAATACAGTCAAAATTAGAGGTAAAATAAAAAATAAAACCACTTATTAAATATATATATTATTTTTTCAGTGAAAATTGTGATCACTTACCGCACACTGCTAAAATGTAATGAGCTTTATTTTCCTGTCAAAACACCTCATAAACTGTCATTCCTAAAAAACAAAACAAAAAAAAACAAAAAAACCAAAACAAAACGATATAACACATACAAGGGCAAGCCCAACATTCTCCACATAAATCAAGATTATCTACTATCAAATTAGTCTTTGTCAAGCCAGCAATTGAAAAAGATAAATAGTAATAATGATATCAATAATATTGAGATTAATAACATCAATACCAAGAACAAAAGAAGAGATGTAATGTGATCCTTCCTAAAAGACAGCAGTTAAAATTGGGGAGATGAAACCAAAATGCAGGAGATTGGAAAACCATAACCTTTTTTTTCCCTTTTCTTTCTTTTTTTTTTTTTTTTTAGAGAAACAGCATCACAACAGGGTAAGCTAATCAAGACTCACTGAAGAGCAAATATTCCTAGTGAGGAGGATCCAGTTTGGTGGACTGGAACTGTACTGGGACTGGCTCCCTGCTAATGCCAACCACACCTGGTCCTGACTCAGACTAATGACCTCTGCTGGTCTGAAACTGGGTGAGGGCTTTGATTGTTGTGTGCAGCTAAAGTGAAATATGGACTGGATGAACGATAAAATAAATGACAGATAAAACCAGCGAGGAGAGAATAAAAGAGAAAGAAAAAAAAAGATTTCTCAGCTACATGACGCAGCTGTTGACAAATTCCTTGGGGCCTGCACAGAGAGCAGTGTGTTTGTATGACCTGTTTGTACTTTCCTTTCTGTCTGTCTCAGTTTGTTGAAATTTTGACAAATTTAGTTCCCATCCATGATTCTACAAATGTTTTATTTCTTCTTGCCAAAGAAGCTGAACCTCTTCTCACGATCCTTCTCTTTCCCCTCCTTGTTGCGCATGGTAACGCCTCCAGCTTCACCCGAGCTAGGCGAGATGGGAGGCATCGTCATGGCACGGCTGAGGGCCCGTGGACCTCCGGGCGAGTCTCCTGACCCTTTTGGAATGGAGCTAAGGATGGACTGAATCCAGGAGCTCATTTCCGCCTTTCAACAGACAAAAGAGTTTGGTTATGTTTCATATTTAACTAAATGTGTACAAACATGATTTGTATTTAATTGTTTGAGCAGCATAAACCTTTTATGTACATCTCACCTCATCTTTTGCTTGGAACAGGTACTCTTTCCCATCCCCTAACCTGCAGGCACAGGGTTGAAAAGGTAAACACTAAGTCAGGGATAAATTTTAAAGTCTAATAAACCTCACTATTTCACCAATCTTACTCTTTAACCTTTAACTTCTAGCTATTACATCCAACAGAGGGATAGCTGTAAGAAGAGTCTTTGTTCAGACTGTTTTCTGGCTTTTTCTCTTCTTACCTGAGCTTGAATACATGTTTCCTCTTCTTATAGTCATGGGCTATTTCACACACAGCCTCTCCCAAGCTGATGGGCACCTCTCCATGGTATGGAATGCCATTGCTAGCACTCTTGCTGTCTTTATAGAAACCGAGACTTCCTTTTCTTAGGACACAATACACATTCTGCCAGGACCTGTGGGAACAAATGAACAGGACCAGGATCAAGAAGACATAAAACATGAGTGAGACAAAAGCCTGAAGTTAGACAGTTCTACATACAAATTGATATTGTTAACTAAAACCATGTCACCATTTCTCTTCATTTTTTTTTTTAGCCTTCTCATAGTAACGCTCACCTGCTAGCTGCCTTTTTGCTGTGAGACTCCATCTCCTGTTTTCGACAGAGCATCCCCTCCATAGTCTCTGGCTCTGACTCTGCTCCGCCTCTGCTCGGTAAAGTGGCAGACGGATCGAGGCGAGAAGATGCCAGTCCGCTGTCTCTACCCGGTCCGTTCACTGACTCAGACTCCGAGCCCTGTGGTTCAAACCGGGACATGAATGGTGGTGAGGAGGCAGAAACGAACACGGCCGGATGGAAGTGGTGATTAGCAAAGCAGCCATTCACAGCCATACACGAAAAAGCCATGATGACGTCTGCTTTGACAGCACTGTATGATTACCTGAGATAACAGCATAGTGTGGGTTCAGGAGGTCTACATAATCACACAGCATACTGACACTGCACAGACAGATTATAGTCGCTCTTACGGGTAAAACATACAATTAAAATAACCAGACATACAGGAAACAGGCATCCTACACTAAACTCTATTTTTAAAAATTATTTTAAAATAATTTAAACCGCTTCAAAGGGACCTCGAATCAAACATGTGAATAAATTTAAATATTACTCTTGCGCTAATCTTCAGCTTCTTCAGCCAAATCAAAACTGTAAATGAACAAATATAACTTTTAATGAATAATTCTACACTAAAACAAAAACGCACAGAGACACACACTCAATAACAGTTCACTTCTAAGACTTGAGATATTAAGATCCTAGAGATGTTGTAGGTGAAGTGTTGTGGCTTTAATTTATCTTACAAACCTTAAAAAAAAATCCACAGACGGTTTCTTTTGAAGTACTCAACTGTGACCGTAGTAGGAAGCGGAAACTCAGGGTACCTTTGTGTCTTTTTGTGTCAGACACTTTTCTACAAAGAATTCTCACGGGACTCCATCAAAACACTGACACTCAAAGGCAGCTCACACACATAGATAAAGACTAAAACAAACTACATATAAATTAGCTTTCAACAGCTACAATAATCACCACATTTACTCAGGGCTCCACATTTACAGTCACTCCTGTCCTGGTCAATAGGAACACATGTATAACAGCTTATCTGATCCATGAAAATAATGTGTTCATGAATCTGCATCATGCCTTTAAACAGCAATGGGACTCATTAATGATAGGTGTAGCTTATGAATAAATAAAGCGATGGTTGCATCTGTGGCAGAGAGCAATATCTTCTCAGTAGAAGAAAAAAGGCACTGCAGTTGACCAGGAGCTGAGCGGAGGCTGTGAAGGGGACGAGGGGTAACTACAAAGCTGACCGTGGCTTAGTACTCACACGCTCCTGCTGCTTTGGCTTACACACACGTTTAGGCTCTGATTTCTTTCCCACTGACAACGACAGCGATAATGACTGCTGACAAAAACGCAATAAGAAATTGTTAAGAAGTCTGTGGCAAAAGGTGAACGTCAGGATATTGCTTGCACTTCTAGAACTTCTGAAACACAGAATGGCTCTCTTTCATTTAGTGATTCTTCTCTGTAATATCAGCTGCAGAAGTTTACAACAGTGCTGTCCACAAGCAGTCAATCCATCACCTCTGACAGATGAAGTTATCAGGTACTTATTTTCATCTGCCAGTGAGGAGAATCACTCATGTAACATGTATGAATTTAAAGTGTAAAACAGTTTTCTTTCCAGAATCCAACCCAGAGTATGCCTCCATATAATAAACAAATTATTAATATGCAGCTTGGATTTACTCTTCATAAATTAGACCAAACTGTCTGAGTGGATATGAATTTTAATAATGTGGGAGATGAAGGAAGACAACATGGTGGACTATATGTTAAATTATGCTGGAAACCTGATAAAATTAATGAAACACTTGAAGCATGTGGATATCCAAAACCTGTCTTACCTGAGATGTGTCATTGTCACTGTGTACTCCGTTCACTGACACTGACTGATTGAGTGTGGTCTGGTCCAGACTGGTTCTATGTTTAAGAGGAAAAGAAAGCATGTTAATTTTTTATTTTTTTTTTTTGCTTTACAGTAACACTGTTCTGCTCTACCCTAACTACTCTTTGGTATACCTGGCTGCAGAATCATGTACTTGACTTTCTGTCTCAGATTGTGGCACTTCTGCTGGTGGTGGAGTAGGAGGTCGCCGTGCTCTCTCCTCTTCCTCTAGCCTCCTCTGAATCTCCTGCTCCTCAAGCTAAACATTGGAAAACCATTAGCCATTTCTCAATGTAATACCTTGTGAGTGAAGTTTTTATTGCCTAAATTACAGATGATGCAGGATGTACTGATATCCTATACAAACCAAATCCCTCTACTTACTGTAGTGAGTTTCTCCAGCTGCACGAAGCGCTCTTCCCAAGCTGCAGCAAGTTTCTCAAAGGCCTCATGGCGCTTAATTAGGCTCTCTACCTCATCCACATTTGCGCCCAACTCTGCTGCTCGCACAAGAGGTTCTTGCCCTGCCAACCATGACTCTGCCACATAAGCATCACGTCCGAACTGCAACACCTCCAGCACTGAGATGAAGACAACCAAAGGCCACAATATAGAGAGAAAAACAAAAAAAAAGACAGAGAGAATAAGAAAAAAATTAATTGTAATCCTCTGTACATTGCTGTCCCCACAGTGTATCAACACTTGAACTTTGTCTTTGCATTGCAGTGGCCTTTAAACTTGAGGTACCGGTTTGTATTTTATCTTCCATCTCTAGCCTGTAGCAACACGCCTACAACAACATGCACTTTTGCCATGGCTCTGTTAGATTAAATGTACCCGTATACACACTCCAAAAACGTTAAGAATGCATACCAATTTGTAAATGGTCCATCTTGTCTTGCCATTTTTTGTTGATCTTGTCTCTCTTTTCCTGGAGTTGAGCAAGTTTTTCTCGGATCTGTGAATCAAGACAGGTTCCATTCTTAGAAGCAATTAAGAGAATATCTTTTCTCGAGTCAACATTTTTTTTGTAAATACGCACTGCTCTGTTTGAAGATAACAGTAAATGTGACCCCTTGCAAAATACCTCATCAGATGCATAGTGGTTTTTGTTGATCAGAGTATTTCCCATCTCAATACAAGCAGTGAAGCTGTCTGTCCTGGCCTCAATCTCTGATTTGATGTCTTGATGATTGGCAATTACCAACCCTGCAGAAGATACATCCCTGGAAAAAATAGAAAGGAGAGAAAGAGGTTATATATAAATAAACATGTTATTGTTGTGGTGTTCTTTAAAGTAATTGGAAATTTAAGCAGAAAAAGACATTCACCTGGGGCTGTCATGTGCATCAATCTGCAAGTTGACGCCATCCATCCAGAGCATGAGGTCTCGCACCATGTTAAAGAAGCGGAATTTCTCCACAGTGTCCAGCAGGAGGAGCCTGCGGGTGTCGCCAGCCTCAAGCAGGCCCTCCCAGGCAGAAGTCACAGCATGTTCACTTCTGTGAATGTCATCAGCTTTCTCACCAGCATAGGCCTTCTGCAGACGTGCTGCATCATCCTGCACCTGATTCACCTAGGAGTTCAAAGGGAAAGAGGGATGTTTGGTGCTGTATTCACATATTAGTTTTGGCATCTAAAATTGGATCTCTTTATCAAGTGATAACTGACCTGTCCGCTGAGGGCCTGGATATCATGTTCAAAAGCAGTGTGCTGTCTGTGTAGATGTTGGACAGTGTTCAGGTCACGGCCAAGTTCAGAAGGCAGCACTTCCCTCTTCTCCTTAACACGTCCAAGCACCTCCATGGCATCTTGATGGAAGCGGTGCAGCTCATAAGAGGCTGCCAACATTTGTGTGCGTGTGTCAATCAGCTCCAGCAGGTCAGCCCAGGCCTCATTTAAACCGTCTTTCCATTCAGCAACACTGGCATTCTCAGGATGACCTGACTCAATCAGGTCATCTGCCAGCCCATTTACACCATCTACACGCTCTTGGCCGATAGTGCTGGTGTCACGAGCAAACTCCCGGAACTTGTCCCTCAGCATCTGTAGAAAGAAAAATCAGGGCAAAAGGGAGCAACATAATTAATTCAGCTAAATTTCCCTGAGCTTCCATGTCTCCAAAGCATGCTACTGAGAAGAAAAAAGAAGAAAAAAAAAAAAACGCACTGTGACATGTTCATAGTCCTGTCCTAGTTCATGGGAGCCAGCAACCACCTCCCTCTCGGCAATCCACTGTTCTAGGTCATCCACCTCTCGCTTCAGCTGGGTCAGCCGCAGTCTCTCCTGAAGCCGCCCACGACGCTCCTCAGCAAGGTCCTTCAGGCCTGCGTACAGCTTGTCAACTTGGGCTTGTCGTAAGGTGATTCTTTCACTGTTTAATTGAAAATGAGAAAGACGTGGTTATGGGTGTCCAGCTCTGTTCATTAGAAGTTTAACTGCCACAGGTGAAAATGTTCAAAACTCCTTGTGCTCTCACCTCTCTGGGTGCTCACTGTTGACCATGAGACGACTGCTGTTGGCCAGCTGGTGGATGGTTTGGGCGTAGTCTTCAAGTGCCTGCTCAAGGATCTGGTGCTTCTTGACCATCACTAGAGCACTTTGCTCATCCTGGGAGAAAAACAGAAAATTACCAAATTTTTCAAAACACAAGCTTGAGGAAAAAGCTGTTTAAAAGCAATTCTATATCTTACTTTACTCCAGCTTACCTTGGCTTTCTCTTCTGACATCATGTGCAGCTCTTGCTCTCCCATCCAGGCCTCTGCCTCTGCTGCATCAGCATAGAACTGCTGGGCACGATTGGCCTCTATTAGACGGCCATGGCGCTTGTCTGTCTCTGCGATCAGTTGGTCCCAAAGATTCTTCAGTTCAACAAGGCGCTCCTCTAGAACAGACTGTCTTTCACCATCTACCTGGGTCTGAGTCTTGCCTCGTCTATGGATGTCATCAATGCGAGGCTGATGGCCTTGGATCTCCTTTTGCAAAGTCTGATTCATAACCAGAAACAATGTTCAACTTTCTTAGTGGATTTAGCAATTTCTGCCTGTCAGAACCTCTCTATTCTCAGTGATAGTGTTTGTTTAAAGTATTTAGACTCTTGCAAGTAAAAGTTTGTGAATTACCCAGATTATGGCCTTGATTACCCATAAAATGATGTTTTTATCTCAATGATGGCTGCTCAATGTGTTCAATAAAGACATAAAAAGCACAACTGTTTATGTTTAGTCAGGTTGTGCTTAACTGCCTAACTGTGACCTGGATTAAAATTAGACAATTCTTTATGAGTAATCAATGCCAAAAAAACTTGTATCCTCCTTTAAGCTACTTACAATGCAACACCTAAAAATAATACTGATAATTTGTAACTTTGTCACTTTATATGGAAAAAGCTGTAACTGTACCTGGTTCTTCTTGATTAGCAGCTGTACAGTGGGCAGGTCTTTCCCATGGTCTGTGGAGGTTGCTAGGGGCATCCTTTCTTTCACCCATAGCTGAGAGAAAAGCATGATTAATAAATTATCTGAACATCAGGCAAACCAGGATATTTTATTTTGCATGGTCAGAAAATGTTTATCTCATTGATGGAATCATTAAGGTAATCCCACTCACAATTTCATCCTCCAGGTCTCTGTTGAACTGATGTGCTTCTTTGGAGGCGAGCAGTTGCTGTCTCCTCAGTTGGAGAGGCTCCTGAAGGTTTGCGAAACTGTCAGTGACACGCCTTTGCTGACCATCTACTTCAGCCAGTCCGGCATCTTCCTGGGACAGAGCCAGAGCCTGAGACTTCAGGGCCTCCACCTCCTTCTCTCTGACCTCCATTTGATGCTCCAGCATCTACACAGAGACAGTACAAACATTAAAGACACAAAGGTATAACATTTACCTCTACTAACCAAACATGGCTATTTTCACCACATTCACTTAGCCAGGTCAGAATCTGAATATAAGTGATATTAATCCCCAGAAGAAATTCTATCTTAAAATCTACTTCTAAAGTGAGTTTTTTCACCCCTTTTTAAATTTGTGCTTCACTTGCACCATGTAGTGTACCTGATGCTTCTTGAGGAGGATGTTCACGCTGGTCAGATCTTTTCCATAGTCATCACTATGCAGCTGACTCCCGAGGTTTTTCAGCCAGACATCTAGAGCAGAGCAGCTCTGTGTGAAGAGCTCTGCTCTGTTAGCATCAAATAAGCACTGAGCCTTGGTGCGGGTTGTGCCCTCCAGCTCCTCCCACTGACGCTGCAGGTCCTCCAGGGTCTGCTGGACAACAGGTTTCAGCTCAGGCTTCTCAGCAACCAGTGCTTGACCCTCCTGTTAGAAATGAGACACAATAACAAGTTTGAACTTTGCTGTTTTGTCAAAGTCAGTGTTTTCCAGTTTCTCTAATGTAAAGGTAAATAAATAAATGAAATGATATCTAACTTTAAAATGGCTCTCAATGGATGTTATCATTATGTATTTACTGATTAAAATGACCACACCTTATCAATTTTGTCTAGCCAGTCTTTGTTGGAGGCCAGCTCTGCCATGAAGGCCTGATGTTTCTGCCACTTGCTGTGAAGATTTCTGGCCTCATCATAAGACATGTCCTGAGCCGTCAGCATCTTCTCATTGATCCACAAAGTGAGCTACAGAAAAAGGGAATAGCATTTTGGAATGTTTAATTTTTAATGTAAATATCAAGATGCACTAGTAAATATATTATTATTCATTTATTTATAATTTAATTAGACTAAGACAAATTTTTACCTCTTGTCCATCTTGGAGGAAGTGCTGAAGTTCGCGGTTATCCTTAAGTTTGGTCAGCAGTTCATTTGCAGCCTCTTTATTCTTAAGATGTCTGAAGAAAATAAACAGGAAAAAAATTTTAGCCTTCAAAGATCTAATTAAAAAGGAAAAGTTATATTAATATTGGTTTTTCTTTCTTCTTTAACTCTAACCTTTCCTGGATTGAATCAACTTTTTCCTGGATCTTATCAGAGTTTGCATTAGAGTCATTAATGAGGCGCCTTCCAGCTTCCACCACACCAGTTATCTTCTCTTCACTGGCCTCTGTGGTGGTAAGGAAATCCTCGTGCTTCTTAATAGCCTCCTCTGCTGCCTGAAGACTGGTGGGCATCTCTGTGTGGGACAGCACGTACTCCTACACAGAGATGAGCAGGGGAGGAATGTTAAACATTGTTTCACATGCAGTGCTTATTTTCAATTATCTAATTCCAGTCATTTTTGTTTTTTTCTTTTTTGTAGCCTTTTTTAAAGTTTATTTATTTATTCATACAACAGAGTAACAAAAACACATTTTCAAAAAATGCAAAAACTGGTGAAGAATTCTTCACCAATAAAATATCAAATCTATTTTCTCAGAATCTCAGTTATTTGCCTTAAGCCACTAAGGCAAAAAGCCATAGGTCACTGGTCAAGGCTTTATTCTCATAGTGTATTTTCCCAACCTGGCTGTTGAGGAATGCCTCTGCCTGCTTTGCATCTCTCAGGAAAGTCTGGAAGTCGAAGGCTTGGGCCAAAAGGCTGTGGCGATTCTCCCACATGCGACGCAACTCGTGCCAGCCAGTGTCCAATGCCTGGAGCCTCTGGGCCAAAAACATGTGCTGGGCATCTGTCTGACCTTGGGTCACCTCCTCGCCAACCGCGCGCATCTTTTCATAGTCCTCCTTATAGTTATCCACCTCGTTCTTGATGCTCTCATGCTGGGCTAGCAAACTCTCAGCCTCAGGCAGAGAAGTGGGAATGTCCTCTGAGGCCACAGCTGTCTGAGTGCGGGACAGCCAAGACTGGAAGTCATCCAGATCCCTAAGGAAACCCTGTAGCTTGCTAGCTTCACCCAGTGACTCTTCCCGTCGCTTCATGGTGGCGTTCAATTCCTCCCACACCTCTTGAATCTCTGCCAAACGTCCTTGAATCTCCCCAGCTTGATCTGGATGTTCCTTGGCCAACTTTTCTGCCTCATTTCTCAAGTCATCTAATTTTCCCTGAAAAGAAAGAGAAAAAAAGTATTTAAATTGTATAAATTAAAACAAAGTACCTCATCACAAAACCCCAACTAAAACTATATTTATTTTGCCTTGTTTCATTTGTATTCTGTTCCTATCCTCCACCCATTACAACTACACCTCCCATACCTGGATAGCCTCAAGGTCCCTCTCCATGCCAGTGAGTTTGCGCTGTAGTGCCATCACTCCAGCCAAGTCATTGCCAAGGCTCTGAGTAGATTCAATGACTTTGGTCTTTTCTTTCATCCAAGTCTGGCTCTCATTACACTCGAGATGATAGTTCTGGATATTGAGGGCCGATTCGAGAGCCTGTTTCTTTTGTCCAGCCAGTTGCTGAAACTCTTTCCATCTAGATACAACACAGTATGCCCGGCTTAGAATCATACCCACAGAGCTTGCAGAGTAATATACATATAGCATGTAGAAAGTGGGTTATAATAAGTCATGAATGTAGCTCTGACCTGTTGTTTAGTTGGTCTGATGTCTGGTGGATTTGGTCTTTGTTACAGTTGTCTGAGCTCAGCAGCTGCTCGGCCACCTCATTCACATCAGCGACACGAGTGCCTAGGTTGTTCATCTCGGGTTCCAGTGTCTCAAATCTATATCCACAAATAAAACACCACTATTAATTCACTCATTCTATAAAGTCTACAAAGTCTTATCTAATGTAGACATTTCCATTCACTGTAGTAGATTTAAAAACATTGACTGCATACTTTTAAGATTAGAACTTAGATTAGAATAATGCACTTGTGCTTGATGAATACCGTCACAGTTTTCATCTTTGCTTTACTTCATCAACATTAATTCAAGTGTTAGATTTCACAAATGTAATAGATTTTTTTTGTTCTTCTTCAGCTTTAGTTTTTCAAACATGAAAAGGTTTTGAAGAAAAATAATTCACCTATCATCAAGTTTTAACATTCTTCCCTTTCCTCACCCACAGACTCACCTTTGCTGTACGACCTCCAAGTCTTCCAGCTTTGTGGGGATCTCCATGCCATGTAACCACTGCTCTTTTTCCTCCACCCAGAGCTGACAGGCACCAGCTTCACTGAACATGCGGTAGAGAGCCAGGGCACCTTCCAGAGCCTGGCGTCGAGCTGCTGACAGGGACTCCAGTTCTTCATAACGTTGCTCAATAGCAGGCAGACGACCATCCACCTACAGTCAGCAATAAACGGTTAATTTAGTACTACAAACAGCACGCTATCATTAAAGAAGTATGAAAAACAAAGCACACATACTTGAGGGTAATGTATATAGGCCTGTGGCAGTGCTTGGGCCTGCTCGTGCAGGGAGTCGATAAGAGGGTGGTGACTCTGGATCTCCTCTTCTATCTCCCTCTGCTTGCGAGCTAGAGTTTGGGTAGAGAACTCATCATGGCCCACCTCCTGACTGGACACCTGTCTAAGTGTCTCCATGATCCATGCCTCCATGTCATTGGCATCTGTTTGAAATTGGTGCAGGGCCACTGCTTCCTTAAGGCTCTGCTCTCTTTGCTTAGTTGTCTGAGAAGCATCAAGAACAAGACAATTATGAGCAGAAAAGCAATATTTGAAGAAAGTAGCTTTATATTGTACAAATAACAAAATAGAGAATCATGATGAACATTTACCTCCTCCAGATGGGCCCACTGTGCACGGATGTCTTGAATCCTCTCGGTGACTTCTGGAGCTCCAAAGTGTCCCTCTTTAACCAAATCTTCTCCAGCAGCAATGCTGTTACTCAGGGGGCCATAGCGGGCTGCCATCTCATCTCTGAAAGTCTCATGTTTACTGAGTAGGTGAAGGGCAGAAGTAAGGTCACGGCCACAGTCTCCACTAGCCAAGATCTGCTCCTGCTCTCTGATCCAGGCTGCCTCCTCTCCGAGATCCCACAGGAACTGCCACAGACGCCGTGAGTCCTCTAGGCGCTCTCTGCGATTCACAGCAAGCTGACCAAGCTCCTCATAGGCTTGACCCAGCAGGTCAACCTTCTCACTAACTAGTCCAGGCTCACAAGGTTTATAGACTTGCAATTAAAAAAGGCAGAAATACACAGAATTTAGATATTGTGCACAAAAGGGTCAGACTAAAATGCATGTTCTGTACAGAAAATGTGCAACACCATGTTTGAAGACTTACCCTGCTCATAGGAAGTGAAGCGCTTTGCAGCTCCCTGAACTCCCTTGATCCTCTCTGCCTGAGCAGAAATGTCAGCCTCTACCAGAGTGTGTTTTTGCAGTAGGTCTAACACATCATGCAAATGTTTTCCACTGTCCTGAGACTGCAGACGACCCTGAAAACAGAAAGCACAGTCCATTAGAATATTTATATCTTGTGAAAATCTACATTTAACAAATACTCCAAATTCCTGATGAAGGTAGAAACTAGGTTGGGTTATAAATACTTCATATACTATCGTTTGCAACTGGTGACATACTAAACTATGAAAAATCTTTAATAATTAGTATTTTTCAATAATTTTGACGAGCCTCAATTGCACACCCTGCCACCACCTAAACATTTTTTTTAAATTAAAAAAAGTCTAATTAATCATTAGTGCTTTGTGATCCAATATGTGAAAAGTCATTGAGTACTGAATAAAATTCCCTACAAACACATCACTCAGAGCTATAGACAAATCAAGCAGGTTTAGAGAGGGTAATCTAGCAACCTCCACATCCAGGTAGCTGAGATTTTATACTGCCTTATTACCCCACTCTCCTGGTCCCCATCACTCATAATATCCTTATAGGTTCAGGTTACCCCAAAATTATATTGACATGTTTTACCTCTGGACTTCAGTGGCATTTTTCCATCTAAAAACCACAAAACTTGTTGTGAGTAGTTTCATGTAAGAATTATTTTCTGTTTTACCAACCATAATCACTCTGGAGAAGTAAGCATCCATCTATCAAAGATAAGAAGATAGTGCTTGTGGCAGGATGACAGAATCTAAACAGCTGGGCTGTAAGTTTAGCTAGCTGCACACTTCTTTTAGAGGTAAGGTATATATAGACAGTAAAAAGAAAATAGGTCCTACATGAAACTGCTATTCCTATTTCCACTGCCATCAAGGGAAGTCAGGTTTTAATCAGTTTTGATTATACAATGTAAGTTACATACCAGCATTTCACTGGCCAATCAAAATTAATTCACATCACATCATGCGGGAATAATGTCACCAGATTTAACCATAGATGAAAGCCGTTTACTTCCAGTGACTGGAGTCTACCTCAGTCGACCTCCGTAAAGCCAGCAAAGACAGGTAACACCAATCAGGCTAGGCCTGCACAAAGCTAATTACTGCTGTAAAGTGCCTTCACTAAAGCTGTCCAGGACATACGTGAACAACAATTATGTTAATTGAGGATTAGGAAACTCATTTTTGCTAATTAAAAGCTCAGCTAACAGAATCAAAGCAATGATTCAACACAAATTAGGATATATAAGCACCATTACATTTGTGTAAGCACGTGTTTCTTTGTGCCAGTTTTACCTTCTCATCTGCCATCCAGTCCATGATGTAACGCATCTCCTGAAACAGCCTCTGTAGGTCACGGTGGGCATTCAGACGCTCTCTGCGTGCAGCCAGAAGCTCTTTTAGGTATTCCCAGAGTCGAAGCACATTATCCCGTCGTGCAAGTATGCGCCGCACATCATGATATCCCTCTGCCTCCAGCTCTTTGGCAACAGCCTCCACAGCAGCCACACGCTCCCAGTATGCCCCAATGTCTGTCTCAATTGCCTCGTGTTTACGGGTGGCAGCTTCCACTGCTCCCAGGTCAGTTCCAAAATTATCCTAATAAAAGAAAAAAAACCTAAGATTGTAAATCTATTTACTGCATTCAAATCAGGAATTTAAATGAATATGGAGCTTCACTTTGCTGTTTTTTGTTTTCCCCACTGAGTTAAATTTAATCTACCTGAGACACCAGTCTCTGGTTCTCACTCAGCCATGTCTCCCGCATAGCGGCTTTCCGGTCAAAACGAGCAGCAAGCATCTCCAGTTTCTCCTGGCGAATCAACTCATTTCTCAGTGCCAGCTCACGTTCATGTTCTGCCTTTTCCAGTCTCTCCCATGCCTGCCATGCAAATGAAACAGAGGAAGCCTGTATCATCCAGGATCTAGGAAACTGGGTTGCCAGTTTTGTATGATGATGATATTCCTGTCGTTTAACAAAACCTTCAAGGGAACATGAATTTTTCCCTAAAAGCATACAAGCTGCGTATTTAACATACTGATTGCATCACATTATGAAACATTGTCTTCACATTTCTAGATGGAAAGCTGTACTTATTGCCTTTTCTATAATACCTTATTGATGTCAGAAATGAGTTTTCCCTCTCTTGGCATGTAGACTTTCTGATTGTTTGCTCTCATCTTGCTTTGGATAGTAAAGAGAAGAACCTCCAAGTTTCCTTTCTCTGTAAATCTGGGGAGACAAGACACTGCCAGTGAACATACTACATAGCTTCACCATTTTGGATCATAACTGAACAAGCACTGACTCATTCACTTAACCCAATTGACACTCACTTGGGAGGTTTCTCCACAGTCCTGTAGGAGTTAAAAGCTTGGAGCTGGTTCTGTACAGCACTCAGGGAGTTAGCTAGCTGCCGATCATTGAGTGTCACTATGGTCTGCTCAATCCACTGCAGCAGCTCAGAGGCCAGGGTCTCATACTTCTCTATCAGCTGGTCGGCCTCAATAGCATAGTCAAGCACCTGCAGTCAAGAGAAATTTATGAATTGGGCTGGGGACATAAACTCAAGTGTACGAGTGTACTCACAGACTTACTCAAATAAATGCAATGGGAACATACAGACACACACACACACACACACACATTACTAACCTTGCCAATTCGTTTGCCCTCCACTGCCAGGGCTTTCATCTTGGAAAAGTAATGATAGTAAGTCGCCACATAGGTAATTATGGACTTTTCATCAGGCTGATCCACATTGACATCTTAAAAGAAAAAAAAATGAAAAAAGAAAATTAATATGGTTAATATGAATATTTATATGGTTAAGTTTGGCTGTCAAAACAATCTGAAGAAAAAGTGTGAAACTGTTTATATCTTTAACATGTTTTTTGTCATGTCAGTGTAGCTGACTTGCGATGCAGTGTTATCTAATCTATAATTAATTGCAGTAATCCTCTATAGCCAAACTCTCGCCAATCTGTTTCTGGCAACAGCTTAGTGCCTTAGCGGACAGATCAGGCCATCAATGTGACTTACAAGAGTGCTTTTGTTTTTGTTGAGGCTTTACCAACTCACCTTCTGGGTCCAGCAGCTTGGTAAGCCCCAGTTCCTTCTCAGCCACATTGAAAGCATTTTGGAGATTGTAGTGAGCATTGGACCTCTTCAGGTTGTCAAACTCAATCAGGTCGGGTCTGCAGAGGATTGGAAACAATTGTGACTTCAATAAGAATGGATATAGAAGAGAGCAAGTTGCAAGCAAATAAAAATATTGGGCTTAATGCATCTGCTTGTGGTACAGAAGAAAATGTTTTCAATCCACTTTGCTTAAAAACCAGGGTGCACAAAATATTCCCCTAGAATTGGATAAAGTCATCTGCATGCAAAAAGGCCTTTGATCTATGGATAAGAACCACGACTGCCAATTACTGATTACTCTTAGCTGAATGATGCTTTCATTTTAAGCTTGTTCAGGTGGTAGAAAAGTATAAATATGGTTTGGGTGATTATATTTTATTAAAACTTATAGGATATTATAGCATGAATGCATTCACAAAAAAGAGAATGAGCAGGAAAAGGACTAAGCATATTGTAATTTCTTGCATGATGATGTAAATGACAGGCAGCTCAGTGGTTCGCATAACTATTCTGTTGCTCACTAACTCCTGTGAAAGCAATGTTGGTTTTCACCTATCAAGTATCACCTTCACAGTAAAAAGTCATTGTAATGAACAATACACTCTGTTCTGTTTGAGTCATATGTGTTTAGGCTACAACTTTGGCTTTTAGTTTACAGCCTCATTTAAATGTTAGCTATTCATGGCAGAGTGTACAACTGAGGTATCAAGTATCGCTCTTAATAGAAAATAAGTGGGTTATAATTTCTGTGATCTAGGTCATCTTACTCCCTATTTATTTTCATCCTTTCAGCCATACTGCAGACTGAAGAATGGGAGGAGCAAGTGAAGACCTAAATAGAAAAGGGGATAAAAACACCCCAGAGATGGGAAATGGTACTGCGACAGGTGCTCCTCATTAGGAAAAGAATGAAAAACATTAAAATACAAGACTCCCTTTTTATTTGGAGGATGACTAAGTGATCTAAAAACCTCACATGTAAGAAACAAAGACTGCAATTACACTGTATAAGTAAATGCCTAAAAAGGGCCACTTTTACTGTAGCTGGTATTGGTGATGTCAAATACTTGAAGAAGTCAATGACCTGTGTTTGTGCACGATGGCATTGAACGCTAGACCATCTCTCCAACTGGTAGTGAAGTTGTGGATGTTGACATTTGGATATCTGAAAAGGGCAGATAAGGATTCATTAATCATTAGCTCAACAAAGAAAGATTCTCCCTGAGGCAACAACATGAACAACATAAACTGTAAAAAACAGTATAAAGGGAACAAATTAAAAGTATTTATCCCCTGTGATTAAGCCCCCCTTCCATTTCTCTTTTACTGCTCTTTTCTTACCCGGCAGTTTTCATTTGGCACCAAAGCAGCAGGGCATCTTTAGCTGATTTCTTCTCCTTGTTGTCCTCTGTTTCCACACTGATGTCTTGAATCTGTCAGTATGGTATAAATTCAGTCAGGACGGAGTTCACTGAATTTTACACAATCCTAGATTATTTGACCTTTAAATATTATTGATGTAGTGTATTGCATAACATTTAAGGAAGGTCAGTAACAACAGTAAGTTCATAACTAAAATAATGGCATGAAGAATTACCTTGTAAAACTTCTATTAATTTCATTTTATGTGAGTTTGCCTGTGGAAGGCTGAGTGCAGAGACCTGACATCCCAAAGCCCAACTTGCCCTTTCAAATATGCTTAGCAACATGGTGACTGGGGTGAGAGGGGAAATCAGTAGCGCTCATCACAGCTACTTCATATATTACCTGAAAGCGAAGGATGATGGTCCAGATGAGACCCAGGGTGAGACGGTGATTCCCATCCACAATGTCATGTGAGCCCATATTTTCTAGATGGACTTTTTGCTCCTTAAGAAACTGCAGGGCTTTATCAACATTCTCAAGGCAGTGGATACGCATGCGGCCCTTAGTAGGTTTTGGCTATGGGAAGCAGCAGAAAAATAAAAGTTGACATAGGTCAACATTGTTGAAGAGGAAATGGGGTGGCAGGAGTTTAAAAAGAGAAAAACAAGTAGGAGCAGAAGTAAATCACATTACAAAAAAAAAGAAAAAAGAAACAAGAAATGAACCACATGATCTCCCCCTCCTCCTAACTTGTGAGGGTCATGCTGAGGGTATGGGTCAGCGTTAGGTCATAAAGGGGTAGTTCCTCTGTGTTACTAACCAGCTGTTCTCCTGAGAGCACTTCCAGAAGGCGGATTAGCATGCGACCATCCCGCAGGTCGGTGTACAAGTCACCAATGCGACAGGTTACTCTGCCTAAGTGAGAGTTTACCCATTTGGTGAAGGTCTTCTTCTGTACTGCTTCACGCTCATCTGCACAGGAGAAAAAACAGAAGTGGGGTTAAAGTCGTTACACATTACAATAACATTAAACTTGACTCGGCAGATTGAGATGGCACTGTCATCAGTGTCATCACTCTCTAGGAAATATATATTTACAGTAGATCAATTTTGCTCTAAACAAACACCAAATGTCTACAGTTTTGATCATATTTGAGCTCAGACAAGGGACAGTAAATCATGAGGACTTATGCCCTTGTCCTGTGTAGTTCATTTCACAGACAAGCTATGCTATTAAGTCTTTAGAATCACTGTAGTGACAGCTTAGTGAGAGGTGCCCCCACCCAATAGACCACAGTTTACTGATAGCGCCGCTAATGTGTACATTGCTAATTACTCTAAAGATGTCAGTTTGGAAACATGACCATGCAAAAGTGCACATGAAGGTAATGGCATTTAGTAAGTATTTTGTATTGTTACTTTTAAGAGCATGCTAAAAGCAGGCTAAAAAAAAGAATCACAATAAATTAAGCTGTAACAGCAGCTGAGACATATGGACCGGGGGAGTAAGAAGCTAATCCTGCTCCACCGCCTAACAAGGTGACCTCATTTCTAGGACACAAGGTCTCCCTGCCTTTACAAAACACGATTCTAGCACTTTACTTACTGCACTGCATCTAACGCAAGCCCTAGAACAACTTAAAATTAAAGTGCAACTCAGATCTAATGAGTTAAACAAAACAAAGGGACACTTGCAGTAGCATGAAATGAAATATAATAGTAGCAATGAGAAAGAAATATTTTAAAACAATACAAATAACAAAGCCTTCATACTGCACTATGTAAGGCTAGACTTTAAAAAGGTGTTCATCGCATGCATGTCCACATTATTGATGCTTGCTTTCTTTCCACAACATACATCTTAAGCAGCTTGGTGTAACAACATCAAACAATCAAACGCAAAACTCAATTCTAAAGATATGCACTAAATCCAAAGAAAAGGTCGAAATGCAATCAATGTGATAGTAAGTAGCTTTGAGCAACAAGGAGACTACCAGCTACAACTACAGTTATTCACTTATTTGGCAAGAACACTGCAATCTTGGGTCCCTCTCCCTATTCAGGTCAACCAATTTGTTTATAATTTAGTAGTGCATTAACAAAACTTCTCAAAGGCCTTGCATTTGCTACTGTTTAAGAGCACTGTTTGTTTAAAAGACCATATTACTTGCTACACAAGCTGAATTTGCATTTTTAACACATCAACACTTGTTCATTTGTCAAAACTCCTCATGCAGGAGGTAAGGCCCAACAATGCAAAATACTTTATTGCT
>VUQS01034059.1:35534-46049 GCA_015108495.1 Heterochromis multidens
TTTCATTATTATTATTTATTGCTGACTTCATAAATATTTGTTTGTACAACAATGACTGAAATTGACTGAATTACAATAAAAGAAAGTTGCATCTTTGATTAATAGATGAATGCTAAGCCAGTCTGGAACCAGTGAACAATGTAAGCTGAACAAACTGAAGTAACCCAAGACTGCTGTTGCATAATCAACTACCATCAACTGTCAACTCAAAAAGAACAAATTTTGAAATCTCATGCAAGTCTCCTAGGGTGGAACATCAAATCAGTGTTATAACTATTTTAGTGTGTTATAAGCCAGTGTTATAACATTGCAGACAACACACCTTTTGTTTGTAATGTTGCTTTAACAGCAAACTAAAAGTAATCTGCTATTAATTATCCATTTATAAGTATTTTCTTTTAAATAAACTGTTTATTAAGCATGAAGTTGCTGACCTCTAGCAGCCATGTTACATTTTAATGAGCAGGTCTATGTGTTGTTTGCTAATGTTATACTAACATGATATCAAAGATGTATATAAATCCCATGAGCATCAGTCTCGTGTAAGAGAGATTCCTGCCAACTACAGAAGGCCAAACCTGTCAACTCTCATTTTGCCCATTGAAACTCATGTTACAATGTCTTTCTAGGCATCTCACAACCTTGAAATGAAATCTCAAGGACTGATCACACTGCCAAAAAAACATCACCAAGAAGTATTTTTTATAAGCCTTGCTCAGTGATGAAAATGAAATGTGGATTACCCCTTCCTTCACTCGCATTTCTCTTAAGGGCAACATGTGCCAAAGTGAACTGTTCAGCAATAGAAAAAGTGACACTGGCCTTTATTGTTTTAGGATAGTGGAGAGAAGACAGGAAAGCTGGCGAGTGAAAACAGGGGAAGATACACAGTAAATGGTCATGGCGGATTCAAAGCTAGGCCTCTGCATTAGCCTTATGGCATATGGGTTGCCTGATCAACCCAGTGAGCTAAACTGGTGCCCCATATGAGAATATTTTTAATTTTATTATATTGTAGAATACAAGGGCAAGTTAAAATGAACATTTTCCAAATAACAACAGGTTCTTATCATGTCAGAATTTCACACAAAACCAAAAGAGAAGATTAAAGGAAGTTGAGTTTACATACAACTATAAAGTGTTATTTACTGATTATGTTACGCCCTGTTTGGTTTGATAGCAATCACTGAGACCATGTACATCAGAGTCAATAAGTTCTAGCAAATAAGCCAATGTGTTAATACTTGGTATTATACCACTGACATCTTGGTACAGATTACCATCTAATTGTGTTAACTATGCAGACATACAAAGAAATTACAGTTAATTTGTGCAAAGGTACACACAGGAAATCAGCACAAATTAACAAACAACAAATCAACACATTTTTCAGGAAGTATTCAGACCACTTTACCTTTAACACTTTTATAACAGTTTATTCACACTGAATGTTATGACAAAACCAAGTCAAATAAAGTCCAAGGAACTCTCTGTAGACATCGACAATAATACGATGTTGATAAGGCAATAGTATAAAACCATTTCTAAAGCTTTGACTGTTCCCATTACTACAACGGCCTTAATAATTGTCAAACTGCAAAATTTTGAAACCACTGAGACTCTTCATAGTACTCTATCGATCAGGCCTTTGTGCTAGAGAAGCTAGACAGAAGCCACTCTTGACATGTGACATGTGAGCCCATTGAAAGATTACAAAATTTACAAAACTTTATTCAAAGGAATTCTGAGAGCAATACTTGACAATATATGCAGACACCTGGTACTGTTTATCACCTGCTGCCAGACACACAGGGTCCTTAAAGAAAACATGCAACCAGAGACTGGGACAACGAGCTACCTATGAACATGATAGTAAACAAAAACATACAGCCAGCACAACACCAGAGCAGCTTTAGGACAAGTCTCTGACTTGGCCCAGCCAGAGCCGAAACAAAGTCGACATAACACTCATATTACACCTATGGAGAGAACAGAAGATGCTTCCTATCCATCCAAAGTAATAAAGGTCTATAATTTTGTAGCTTAGAGATTTAAGTTTTAGATTTTTAATTAATTTGTGTTTTAAAAAAAGCATGTTTACAATAATGATACTGTGAAAATTGATACAGTGGAAAAATCAAATTCAGTTTATGTAAAAGGTGAAACTCTTTTTGAAGTGACATGTTGAAGTTTTCGTTACAGAATTATACCACCAAAGAAAAAAAAAGCTGGCTGTAGAAAGAAATGTTAACGCAAAGCAGGTGACAGGGCTGGCTACAGCCATGGCCTACAGGCACATGTGGTGAATGGCTGAAGCTGAAGCTGCCATCTCAGCTATCAGCCCAATAGTCCCCAGGATAGGTGTGTTTTTGCCTATTTTACTGGTACTTTAAGATACACTGACAAACAAGAAATGTCATAGCATTGCGTTCAAGCAGCAACTCAGTCAAAGAGCCCTGCTTTAGTTCAGGATAGTTCTCTACATGCTGCAATGGTATGTGCTAGCTCAAGGCTGTGGTTTCAGCTTTGGTTCTTACACCTTTTAAGAAGAGACTATGGCAAAGCCTGCTTTATTTGTCTTCCCATATCTCATGTGTATAACACTGACAGATTGTTCAACTACTTGTATTAAAGGATTGCTAATCAGTTTGAAGCTGTTTAATGAGCCAGAAAATACAGACTTCTGTGGCAGAGGGAGCACTGTGGAAGAGGCTACATTCCTCCTTGAGGCTTGGTCATGTTGTGACATAGCACCCAGCAATGAGGAGGAGGCAGTGGGGTGGCGAGCAGGGGTCCTAAAAAAGAAATGCTGCTACCTTGCTTGTGCTGCACTCCTAATAACAATGCTGTCGAACAAGGAAACCAGACAAACACAGACATCAGTCTCTGACGTGTTTGCTCATTCAAAGCAAGCAAACACAAACCTGTCATCAGATGCGAATATGGTAGATAAGTGCAAAACTACTGCAGCTGTTGTTCCAAATGTGGCATTTGTGAATTATGTAGTTAGTGCATAGGGTGACATGTCAACTGTAATGTTTGTTCATTCAGATCTAATTGAGATTTTCCTTTTAACTAACCTGCTTAGCCTCAACAATGGAAGTCTGTTAGTGTACAATATATTTGAACGTGAACGCTGATGTATGAAGATGACAAAGATAAAGAAAGCTCAAACTATGCGCCACTTATGGTGCCAAATGCCTCACGTCATGTGAAATACCTTCAGACAGCATGAGAGAGGAGTGAGAAAATTAGGGCTTTAGAAACTAAGTCTGATAATTACTAGTTTGTCTTAGCTCTCTTTTTTGAATAAAAACACTAAAGTAACTTTGGAAACTTCACAGTTTAAAGTAACTGCTCTCACACTACTATTCAATGTGATAATATTAGGTTTATGCTTAATTTACTTGTGTTTACACCTATAATCAGCAAAGAATAGACAGAGGGTGCTCTGAATAGTATATAAATCCTAGCATATATACCCCATGTCAAATGAGGATTCAATCAACTACTAAAATATTTTATTTTTAATTAAAAAATATATTAAACTGGATACCCTGCCACTAAATTACTTCACAGTATGTGTGTCTGAGTATTTAGGTATCACTGAAATGAATGTTATAAAAGCAGCTTTAAGATCCTGACTATCATTAATTTCTTGCTCTCCTTCTGGAGTCTCTGTGCAAGCTTGAAAAACAAGTGATTAAAATTCTAAATGTCATGTTTTTCCTCCATTGTTTACTAATAACAGATCAAAACCAGTGGTTAGAGTCATCACTAAATGTTTCAAAAGCACATTTGGGCATGTCCAGTCACTCTGAACATGCTTGTGTCTGGTAGCAAGCTTTAAGTATATGTCAGTGTGAGGGAGGTGAATAAGGGCCTGTCTCAGCCAGTGCCCTCTTTACAATTGCAGGTTCTGGGGTTTAGCTCGCTGCTGATTTTCTATTTCACTGTCAAATGAACTTGGGAACTGTTGATAACGATGATTATCTGTAGGTAATCCGAACCAATATGCCGCCAGACTTAATCCTGTCTGTGTGGCTCATAGTGGCTGGGATCATGTTTGGTGATAACATGGAGACAGATACAACACTAACACTGACTTAGTGGGCCAAGGTTCAGAAGCAAAACCATAAAGACAACAAAGAGTAAGTCTTTATCAGCAGTAGCACTGTACTGAGGTCATTTAAAGTTCAGACAATTATTTGTAGATACCCAGATACTAATCGAAGAAATTATTGATTTTCTTTTTTATGTACTAGCATTTAAAATGCTTTTTTAAACTGAGTTCAGTGGTCACTGCCGCACATCAAGGTGTAGTAAATAATGATTAAAGAAAACATCACCTACACAATCATGTGTTACATATATATGTGTTTTTTTTCTCCATTTGCTGAGTATTTCTTCTTCCTTTTTTCTTCCTTTTTTTAAAAGGATAGTTTGGTCTTAATGAAATGCCAAAATAATGATAAATAGTAAAGTGAAACACAATGAGAGTGTTAGAGTCATTACATAAGGACATTCATGTTGTTGTTGATACATTTTATAATCTGCAGACACATCTGAACCATAATGGAAGTATGTTTAAAAAAAAGAAAGAAAAAAAGACCACGAAGTGTGCAGTGTAACCGAGAGAAACCTGTTTAGCTGGAAATATCCCACTCGATCACACTGTTTTCAGTTTGAGAAAGGACTGTCCTTTCAATTACACGTTATCCCATATTTGTTGTAGCACAGCATGTGATCACTGATGGCTTGCCATCTTGGCCTGTCAATTAACCATTCATACAGCCAAATTTACAAAATGTTTAAAATAGCCCTAAAAGTTGCAGGACTGAACCACAGAGGCATTAAATCACTTGAATAAAATCAATAATCATCACTTATTGATAAAGACTTTGAGATTAATGTCCATTTCTGACAATGTCACTAACAAAATTAATTTCCCCTACAAGCCCATGTCAAGGTCAGAAATGTTTGTGTGTGTTGCTGTATACACAACAGAGACCGGAACAAGATAAGATGCCAGCACTGTTCCTGCCCCGTCACTCATGAAATCTTGCCTGTTTGTACTGTACATCACAGTGACAAACTATTAGTGGAGGGGAAAATAGAGGAAGAGAGGCTTCTTTCTGATTATCCTTTAAAAAGGTAAATTCGCTTTGTTTCTTACTTGTCTTCTCAATGAATTTTGCATCCATGCACTGTGTTGGGTGACATTGCATTTTGGACTCCCAGTGGCAGCATTTTTGCACACTGGACAAGGAGTGACTCCATCCATAAATAACTTCCCACAGTAAGCATTTAACACAAAAGCAACATATGCAAACTGCAGATTTTCTTCACCTTTTATATGTATGATCATCCACTGTCAAACACACTGGGCCATTGTGCTGTTATTTCTTCACTTACTCCTAAATATGGAGAATAATGTTTTGAGAGGAGAGAAAGCAATAGGCTCAGCACAGGCTGGTAGTTATTACATGCTGATAACTGTCCTACTCAAAGCAGGCCTTTGCTCCATAACCATTTGATTTCTCTCTAGCAGAGGTGAAATTCTCAATTATGCAAACTCTTACCACGCTGTCCATCACCTTGAATTTGCTGAGTGCTTCTTTTCACCCCTTCTGCTTTAATGACTTTGCCTTGGATATTCCCAAACAGATGAAATGATCATATTGTGCCAAAAGGTGCAGAAAAGGTCACTCTTTAGGTTAAGTCAGACTTTTCTCCTGTTTTCAGCACTGCTATTATTAGGAAAGAAAAAATTTCCATACCTAAATACCTCTATACTGCAACTACATCAAACTTAGATTGGTTTTCCACAAAATTTTAGTTTTTAGTCGTAAATTCAGAATATTTATTAACTTAAAACTCAGTGTAAACAGAGTACAACCTGCTCTGAGTAAAAGCTTTCAGAAAAGAAATAAAGCATAAGTTAAGTTGTGTGTATAGAGTAAACGGAAAATTAACTGTAAACCACATCATGACTGGTGCATTTGTATAATACATATTACTACAGTGTGCATACATTTATTTATGGATGCATGTTTTACTTTTACACTTGATAACTGCCTTGCTAATATACTGTATATTTAAGTACTTCTGCATGAATGTATAACATGGTAACTTCTCAGGATAGCTTGGTGTTTAGCACTGTTGCCCCACCTTCTATGTGGAGTTTGCATGTTCTCTCCAGGTACTCTGGCTTCCTTCCACAGTCCAAAGGCAAGCTTGTTGATGTTAGGTTAATTGGTGATTATAAGCTGCCCGTAGGTGTGAATGTGAGAGTAAATAGTTGTCTGTGTTTTAGCCCCGTGATGGACTGGCGACCTGCCCAGGCTATACCCGGCCTCTAGCCCAATGACACCTTGGATAGCCTCTAGCCCCATCACAACCTTGAATTGAATAAGCAGTTAAGAAAATATGTGGATGGATGGATGAATGGATGGATAGATAACTGCACTGAATCCATTATATATATAAAAAAACAAGACATCTCACATTCTTTGTTGCAATGGTGACGACATCTAGACCAAAACAGGGTTGACTGTAAATATGGCCATAAAACTGTGGGTTATAACACAGAGAAGTACATTTTAGCATATAAAATAAGGCTGACCAAAGAATCGGTCAAGGAGAGTAAAATACACACAACAACAATCATAGTAGGAGGACACAGCAAAGATCATTCTGGAAGCTCCATGAAGCTCAAAATCTATATTCCATTATTGGGCTTGAACCTTTGGCTATCTGAAATTACAGCGTAACCCCAAGGCACTCATTAAAGAGATACCATGAAGTACTTGGAGACAAAAAAAACCCCACCGACAAAAGCAGCTTGTAAGTTTTGTGATTAGTGGTTACCATTCTGCACTGACACAAGTGGGTGATTTCAGTCAACAGTTACTATAGCGTGGGGTTCCATGAGCAATGCAATCATTTTAGAGAAGTTGTGGGAGATGTTGGTATTTGTAGATATTTTTTTCAGCAACGAGGGGACAATAACACATGACGTACACATTACCTACAGCTACCACGCTAAAAATGAACTCCACATTGACAGAAATCTTTGTCCCTCCCACGCCAATCACACACTATGAATTTTTCCGCTGTAGGTCACATGCGTTTCTACACAAATCATTTCATTACTGCCTTTTCAAATTCTGTTGTTTACAATTTTAACTCAATATTAAAATATCTACTACAACTTCGAAGCCAACATTTACCACAGCTGTAAACCACAGTCTTAGTAAGTCAGCAATTTAAAGTATTAGCTATTAAGTATCTACAGTGTTCTACTAAATATACCTGCCACTGTTTGGGTTTATTCAGTGCTATTTTTTAATCTGTTTGTATTTGTTTCTTTGTATTTCTGTGTGAAATGGAAATGTGCAAAACAAAGTGAGCGAAACACAGATGCGCATGCTTTGACATTTTTCTCCCTATAAAAGCGGAACTTCCCTTCCTCTACTTATGACTTTGAAAGTAGACTTGTGGTAAAACCGCTGCCTTGCCACATGTGGCATGAGTTATTCTTGCACTTTTAGCAGCTTGAGGTTGCAACTTTAGAAGCTTGCCCAACTTTAACGGGTTTGTTATTACAACTGACAGGGTGGGTAAGACAGAGAGACCTCCTCTCCTTTTAACCTTTCTGATGATGAAAGTGATAATGTCCTTCAATCACATTTCTTTGTGGCATTTGCAGCCGCAGGTGATAATGGGGGAAGATGGGGGAAAATGTAGATTGGCCAAGGCCAGTCCCATGAGAAAAGAAATAGAAACAAGCACCTCTTAGCAATATCTGGACACAAACGGGCTGTAAAATGTAAGTAGGACAACATTCATTGTCCTATTGTTGTCTAATGATGTCTTTCTTTCTGCACTGCACAAACAAAGAAAGTCATTGTACGTGTCTGTACCTATGTTGAACCCTCACCCTCACTGATGCGACTCTCAGTTACAGCTGGAGGCCACAAGTGACAAAGCTTTCAGTGAAAGTTTCAGAAATATCAGATTACATCTTTCAGTTCATAGTATGTTGCTAGACTTCCAGAATTAATTCATTTTTTTAAATAATGCAAAAAAGCAGAAAAAAAACACCAAAACTCTTGGCCAGGTCTTTATTGAGATTTGACTAATTAGAACTAAATAAGAACTAAATTAGCAGAGGAAACAAGTGTCAGGCTGACAGTCCATTATTAGACACTACAGTGAGCCTATGCTGCAGATTTTGTTTGGACACCTTGTCATTTTGTGTGTTTTAAGGCTTTAAAGGAAAGTACTGTCTGTTTGAACAATGCCATGCTGCTAATGGCTGCTGAGTGACAGTCCAGCTAAAGTCCACAGCAGCTGACTTGTAACTAAGATAGTGACCCTTTGGACCAACACTCTGTTGTCTAAAGGCCCTTTCACACATTTCCATTAGCCTGACAGCATCCGAACCTATTGGCTTCAGTCTGACTGGGCACCCTGGTCACTCTTGCAACAGCAATCTTACTAGGATGAACACAGCACAAGTTTCAACAACATGTAGCTGCATAAACAGGGGCATACAGTTCAGAGGTACACACAAGATTACCACATACTGATATCCAAAAGCATGCACACACAGTGACTGTTCTGTTATATCTGAATGAAGCCAGGCGCAACATTGACATAAAAATGAAGAATGCTGTTTCTTCAAAAAAAAAACTGATGAAGCAATGCTATGTCTCACATGTCTGAAATATCACCATTCTTACTCTATTTACTGATGAATTAGGATATATGGATGAAACATTATTTATCTTGGCTCCTGCCTGAAGTAAAAGGTTGAACTTTGGTATAGAATCTCTCTAATGCATGTTACACACAAAAGGCATCACACTGTGTAACACAATACATAATGTGATCTGAGCAACAGGAAAAAACACAGCAAACCTCCCTCCAATCTGTAACAGGGTCTAAGGAGAGACATTCTTGCTATGGCACAAACCACTTGGCCTGGTTTTTCATTAAACTTCTCTCCTTTGACCATAGTAATCTAGCTATTCAGTTTAATCTTTACCAGTTACACATCATTTACATAACAGTCAGATACTGGGCCTGATAAAATATTTCTCCTTATTTGTTAAGATTTCTGGCAAGTAACTGTAGCATATTATACAACAGAGATAAAATCCACATCTAAAAAGACAAAGTGCTAATTTAAGCTGGCACAAACTCAAAATTGCAAGTGAGGTGACAAATATTTCAAATAAATGGAAATATAAATTATGTTTTCTATGCAAAACTATTTTGCAAATTGGTGGTATGACACAAAACTATGTGAGTATACATCTTCTACTTCATCTTTACAGCAGACTTCATGATTCAACATGAGGGAGTGACACAAGAATGAGCCGCAAGGGTAGTCAAACTGGAAATACAAGTAAGTGTTGACAAAATGTGTTTGTGCATTTGGATATACGCGTGTATCATTACATTTAAAGCAAATTTCATCCAAAACACATCTATGCACAGAGATAGCAAAGTAGGGGTAGATTATATGTATCTTACATTCATCCCTGCAATATTTGTGTTGTGAGTGTGGAGATGTAGACATTGTTTTATTCAGACATCACAGAAACAGAAACAGAAAGCATATTTATTTCTACATAATCTTGCAATAATGTAGATACTACTCAATATGGGAGGTGAAATACTGTTGGTGTACAACGAGAATGTCAAACCTGTAAAGAAAGTAGATCTGCCCCTCAAGCAAACTTGAAGGCAGTTCTACCTGGAACCAGGAATAGACTGATCTTCATGCACACAAATGGCATGGCAGTTTCACACACACTACACACGATGGACACATTCAGCTACTGTAAATACTTAACTTAACGCAAACCTTCGCACAGCAAAAACTGTATCCATGTAATCATGTTGACTGCTATTTAGCACAAGCCTTTACAGACGTTAGTTAAGAAAGTAATTGGATTTGTGGAGTTACAGGATTCTCTTAAAATTAATCTCTTAAGTTTTAGCCTAAGATTTTTTTCCCATGGCCTCTGATTTCTATGTGCTGGATCTCACAGACTTGGCAGGCCTTGGTGAGTAACAGAGCTGTGTATTGTAATAAGATAAGAAAGGACAGGTGGCCCAGTGATCAGGTGCCAGACTGCCTGCCTGCTTTAGATCTGAGCTGAGGGCCTACTGTATCTCATGCTCATTTCTCTCCATGTAGAGCTCAGAAAAAGTTCATAACTGAGAAGAATTACTTCAACCTCACACGGATAATTACATGTTCCAGAAAAAAGTATTTTGAGGGCTGATTTACAACTCGAAGCACCTGCACCTACAACTACTGCATGCCAAGTAGTCAAATTCTACTCAATATTTCCTGTTTCAATAAACAACAGGATGTGTTCGCTGCTGACTCTAGAAAAGTTTTATTTATATTTTTAACATTAAAAACGGTGTTAAGCCATATACCAACTCTGACATCAATAGGACATCTATATAATATATTAAAATGTATCAACTCAG
>VUQS01034060.1:0-11961 GCA_015108495.1 Heterochromis multidens
TAAAATTGAATTGAATTGAATTGAGGAGATCTGCATGGAGGAATGGGCCAAAATACCAGCAACAGTGTGTGAAAACCTTGTGAAGACTTACAGAAAACGTTTGACCGCTGTCATTGCCAACAAAAGGTATATAACAAAGTATTGAGATGAACTTTTGTTATTGACCAAATACTTATTTTCCACCATAATTTGCAAATAAATTCTTTAAAAATCAGACAATGTGATTTTCTGGATTTTTTTTTTCTCATTTTGTCTCTCATAGTTGAGGTATACCTATGATGAAAATTACAGGCCTCTCTCATCTTTTTAAGTGGGAGAACTTGCACAATTGGTGGCTGACTAAATACTTTTTTGCCCCACTGTATGTGACTAATGTGTGAACAGAAATATCTGGAGTTTGACAAACATAACCAGTTGGCATGAAAACCAGTTAAACTGGAACACCAGAAATGCAAAGGAGGACTTAATGGTACTGAACAGGCCAATCACAATAGATGTGTAGTTACCAGGGAGGTGCACATCAGGCTACATCATAGGGTTTCAGAGGGGTTTGTGGTCAAACCCAGTCTCACAGCAAAATATCTCATAGCTACATTAGTCCAGATGAAGTATTTTTTACCAGTGAATAGAGTCTGTAAAATGTTTTGGAAAATGAAGATTTGTAACACATGAGCAAACCATGAATCTTGGTGCAGCCCCTCAGTTCTCCCTGTTGTTGTTGTTGTCACCCTCTTTTTCAGCCAGCTTGCTTCTGATTGGCTGTCTCTCACAAATAAAAGGTAAAGGTAACAAAGATATTCTCCCTCATTGACATCACACAGATTCAACAGTAGAATAAAAGAGTTTGAAGATTGAGATTTTTGGCTCACAGGGATCGCCTGTACCACGCTGAGCTCATTATTTGAAACTTTGGCCATGTCTGGACAGTTGATTCACTGGTTGATCTATGTACTTATCCTCCCCTGGCAATGAACTTTGGTAAAGACCAAATGAATAAGATTGCAGATACAAACTATGTCTAAGGCTGAGCCAAAAGGAGCCAGTTGAGGTGATTCAGGTATCTGACTAGGATACCTGGACACCTGCTAGGCGAGGCATTTTAGGCCTGTCCAACAGGCAGGAAGCTCCAGTGCAGACCTAGGACACACTGAACAGATGATGTCTCCAATAGGTCCACCTTCATATTAAGTACTAGCAAATCCTTGGCTATTGTTATATGTTGAAAGCTCCATCCATAAAAAAAGTGAGCTGACTGCCCCCCATCACTTTGTAGCTGACAGTGGATTGCTATAGTGGTTGATCCAGGCTTGTTTTGTTTGCCTCTGACATGGTCAATGATCAGCACATTGCTGATGATGTCTTCCTGTGTGTACCCTGTTTAAGGGTAAAAGCCAATGTACTGGGGTTTGTGGTTTATATAGATAACTGATGTTTAGGACAGCCCGTCCTGTTATAGTCCAACTATGAATGCAGATTAAAAAAAACCAAACAGACTTGTGATTGGTCAGTACTACTCAGACTACAAACAAAAACAACCTCTGCCTACAGATTATGTACACAGTACCTACTTGCAAGAAAATCAAAGGATCAAAGGCCAACATAAGATTATGGTTATCATGCTACCGGCCTCACCTTCTGTAAACAGCTAATTGCTAATTTGATGCATCAAATTATTTATTATGAGGCAAAAAAACAGATGGTCTAACCTCAACAATATCTGGAAACAAACTACTATTTCACAACCACAAAACTCTGAGGTGGACCTGATCCTGCATTAAATGTCTGTCCCCATCACTGCAATTCCCAGGAGAAAAGGAAAAAAAGGTAGGAAACAGAGCAAACTCACCACTAGTCTCAGGTGCTCCTGGCAGGCTGCAGAAAACAAGAGAGAAAGAAAGATAGCAGATAAGTAGCTTTCACTACTGATGTGTTTTTTAACATTTTGCAGTAAAGTCAGAGGCATCAATGGCTAAAAGCGTCTTAAAAACTCTGCACACTCCCACAGGTGTGCACCAAAAACAAAAACATGAATATGGAGTGCAGCATCCCACATCAGCTCAAGGACAGGAGGAGGGAGAGGGATTTACCAAGAGAGACAGATGGAGAGAAAAATAAGGGAGAGGAAGAGAGTGTTTAAGAAATAGTGCGAGTAGTAATATAGGTCAGTGATCAGGTCTCATTTGTATAGATGTCAGTTAATTAGGTGCGCTATCATCCTCAGAGATAGGTCACGGATTATGAGTATAAACTTTAATATGCACACACTTCTGTATGTGGTATGTGTGTGCAGTGTTTTTCTACCATAATAACAGATGGTATAAGCAGAGAGACTGATGAAGAGACGCAGGGTGAGACAGATGTATCCGTGAGCTGATATATTAGGTTGATTTTTATTACATTTTCCGTTTTGGTGAATCTGAGTCATCCACTGCAGATTAAAAACAGATTACTTGCTGACTGAGGAGAATAAATCATTTTCTAACTTGTGATAAAATTCAGTTTTTTGAGGCCTCTTAAACCTAAAAAAAAAAAATAAGTCAAAGTTTTATTGTCCCACAGTGGCAAACAAACAGGCTTTTCCACCCTGTCTCCAATAAACCTATGGTGGGGTATTTATTTCTAAAAGTTCTTATGCTGGTCAGATCTTAAGATAATAACTGTTGCATAATGTAACCATATTCATAACCTAGATCCAAGACTCAGGCTATTTAATCTCAATTGAACCATGTGGGATTTTACCAGGAAGAACACAGTCTGACCTTCTAACTCTCCAAGTCATAAATTAAAGTATTACCAAGGTTACGGCAAAAAGGTTCACTAAAATTTAAAAGTACACAAAGTTAAAAGAAAGTTGAAACTGCAAACATCCTAACTCTTTTGCTAACAGGTGCAGGACACAAAACAATCATGTAGGTGAAAACATTTAATCAATACAGTTTTCTGCACCATACCACTGTCATTCAGGTAATCTCTCCTTTTCCATCCATCCATCCATCATGTCCTGGGTCTACCCTGGACCTTCCTCCCAGTAAGACATCCCTGGAACACCTCACCTAGGAGGCGCCCTGGAGGCATCCTAGTCAGACGCCCGAATCACCTCAACTGGCTCCTTTCGATGTGGAAGAGTAGCAGCTCTACTCTGAGCCCCTCCTCATTTCTGCCATTCGTATCTGCAATCTTATTCTTTCAGTCACTACCCAGAGCTCATGATCATGGGTTAGGGTAGGGATGTAGATCGGCAGCTTCACTTTCACACAGCTCTCTCTTCACCACACCAGCGACTCATCCCTGACCTAATTCTTATTCCCACTGCGTCACACTCGGCTGCAAACTGTTCTAGTGCGACCTGGAGGCTACCATCTGATGAAGCCAACAGAAGGACAGCATCCACAAAAAGCTTCTGAGGTCACCAAGGTGGAAGCCTTCTGACACTTGGCTACGCCTAGAAATTCTGTCCATAAAAACTATGAACAGAATCAGTGACAAAGGGCAGCCCTGGTGGAGTTCAACTCCAATCTCCAAACTCCATCAGGAACAGGTCTGACTTGTTACTGGCAGTGAGAACCAAGGTCTCACTATGGTTGTACAGTGACCGAAGGGCTCATAACAACAGACCAGATACCCTGTACCCCCAAAGCACTCCCACAGGATGCCCAGAGGAAAGCAGTTGAATACCTCCTCCAAGTCCATAAAACACATGCAGACTGGTTAGGCAAACTCATTTTCCAACAGAATTTATACTATAATGGGTTTCATGATACCAGATATATTAGATGGATATATGGAATAATTTTCCCCTTATTATTAATTTCTAACAAAGACCAACAGGTCCAGTGAAAATTCTGCTGCTATAGAATATATTCCTATAATTATTGCCCCATTCTGAATCAAATTAATAGTTTCAAACCACAAAGAATCATAAATTGAACCATGTAAACCCTTTAAATTTGGAATGACAGTGTTTACTCAGCAATATTGTAGTTTCTTTTGTCTTTCAGTCATTCATTGAGTCTGTTTTTGCCTTCCTTTAATCTACTGTCAGGCCAGCCACACCCAGCTGTACGTCCTTTGCACCACCCTGCACCTTTGCTCAGCTGGATCCACTTCACAAACCAGCCACACTGACTTTATGCTTTTACCCCAGACTCTCTTCCTGCCTGTTTGTTTGACTCAGGTTCTGGTAACTTTATACTTTAAGTAAAGCTTGTTTTTGCTTTTTGTGTCAAGATTGTAGGCTTAAATTAGATTTTCTGTGGAAACACTATTGTTGCATATTATTTCCACTGTGAGAGTCTACAAAAAAGCGCAGCCTTCTTTAAGAAAAAATGGTATGAATAGACAGATCTATCTTTCATATTTACTTTCTCTAGTAGCTTTTCACTTGAATGCAAATTCTTGGTAAATATGTCATGTATCAACTTAATGCTGCATAATTAACTGATGAGAGGATAACATGAGATACTGAGGGTCCTACTGAATAAATGTGTCCAGTATATTTGAAAAAATAAATAAATAAATAAATAAATTTTAGGCTTTGTTTGATGCACCCTGTCTAAAAGTCAGAGGATCTGTCTTATTTGGGACACAATTAAAGACAGATAGATTAAGTCCTACATCCTTCCTCACACAATCTTATCTTGTATTAAGAGGCAGATGGAGCTTCTTCTTTACTCTATCAATAGCTCTTTATCTGCTGAGAGGGGCAGCCGGTCAGAAATGGAGAGAGGGGGGCGACCAACTGCTCTGCAAGTAAACTCATCTGATGTAACTCAAAGGACTGAGAGGACAGACCACATACTGAAAACCAGACCCCCATCTTGTGTTTCGCCTATGTACAATCACACCATTTACATGAAAACTAATTTACACTTCATATTACATGAGACAACAAGACATCACGCAAACCACCCACCAAAGTAAAACCAGAAGGGAACAAACAATCAATACTGAAACAAGAGACACTGGAACCTGAAAAAACAAATACTAAACATGAATGAACAAACAGAGAGAATGGGATTAATATATCGACAAAATGGAGGGGAAGGAAAACAAGAAAACGCAGAGGAAACAAATAATAAAAACTCTATATACTAAACAGGGAGATGCAAGAAGCAGAAGCAGTAAAGGTGGACACCTTTAAGTACCTGGGGTCAACCATCCAAAGCAAAGGACAGTGCACAAGAGATTTGTGACAGAAGGATAGCAGCAAGAGTAAAAGGGAAGGTTTACAAGATGGTAGTGAGACCTGCTGTGATGTATGATAGTTTGGAGACGGTGGCACTAAAAAAAGACAGGAGGCTGAGCTGAAGATGTTAAGATTTTCACTGGGAGTGAGCAGGATGGACAGGATTAGACATGAGTACATCAGAGGGACGGCTCAGGTTGAGCAGTTTGGAGACAAAGTTAGAGGCAAGGCTGAGATGGTTTGGACATGTGCAGAGGAGGGATAGTGGATATACTGGACAAAAGATGTTGAATATGGAGCTGCCATGGAAAAGGAAAGGAGGAAGGCCATAGAGAGGCTTCATGGATGGAGTGAAGGAGGGTTAGTGTGACAGAAGATGATGCAAAGAATAGGATGAGATGGTGGCAGATGATCTGCTGTGGCAACCTCTAAAGGCAGCAGCCAAAAGAACAAGAAAAAGATCTGAGTCCAAAACTTAAAAGCAAAACACGAAACCCTTGGACCATAACATGTTTACACGGTAGATATGAAACGGTTTGTACAACCTGTACAGCTTTTGAAGCTGTGGCTTTGATAAAGTTAAGCCCTTCACAGGCCTCAGCTGTGTTTTGTAGGTGTAATAGAGGAGCTGTAACCCTGTATGTGACACTCATAAACATTAGATTTTCTTTCACGCCTCTCCTCCTTGTTCTCAGCTCAGGGAATGGCTGATGTAAAGGTCTCGGCTAAAGGTTGACTGCCAACACTTTCGTTACTGAAAAGATGCCATAGTTCACCACTCCAAAAAATCTTCTGAGCTGTCTCACTAATCACTGTGCTCTTTCAACTTGCATGGCTCTCTCTTTTTTCCCTGTTACATGAAGTGAAGTTCAGTTATGCATCACATCACCGCTCTTAGCTCCCGACCCATCTGACAGCATTTCTAAAGGTTCAGTCAAACGTGAGCTTTTTTAAAAAAAAATTCAACAAAGTGTACAGAAAAACAATTTCTCTAGTCGGGTTTTTCCACAACAAGGACAATAAGTCCAGTCCATACCTATGTGAATGTCAGTGTCCATGGCAATAAGAACTCTTTGTCTCAAGATATTATTTAATAAAATGATATTGGGTAACTGGAGGCTGAAGCAGCTTTAAATAGACTCAAGTGTTTTGTTTTTGTGTTACTGCAGAGAATATGACACAAGGGATGAGGACTATCAGAAAAAACTAAGGTCATTTTCATGAGTACATGGTTTCTCCTGCCCTAACGTGCCACAATTCCACTGTGAACAATCTCCTCCCTAAAAATAAAATAAATCATGCATGGATGGATGTGTTGATCAGGCACTTTTGTCGAAAGTCGAACCAACAAAACTGCCTTTTATTCACTGCTCAAAATGTCTTGGATCTAAGGGGTACACGTGTTTTCTTAATCTTAACTGCTGTTTTAACCAGATTAAATACTTTAGACTTTCCAAACCAGCAGACAGAGGGTTCTGTATAAAAAGGATATAACATCCCTGGACCAAAACCTCTGAGAGTTTCTGGAGAAGATGGAAACAATGAGTGCCAGGTAAGATAACTGTGGACTCAGCTGACTCTTTAGTATTTGGATAAAGTGACATGTCTAATGTCCGTGTACAGCAGCAGAGTTTTGCTCTCCAGCTAATCTGTGATCTTTGTTTCCCAGAATGCATTTCATCAGCCACCAGAGAACGTGCCTAAGTGGATACACTGAGGAGACTAAAGAAACAGTTTCACTTTACTTAGAAAACAGTCTTTTTTTCACCTGCAAGATCGGCTCATCTTAATGCAAACAGATTTTCCACTAAACTGAGCCTGAGACATCATGAATGTGCCTTGCAAACAGAAGGACTAACTGTACTCCAATAGCCTGAGATCAGTCAGTATCCCCTATGAATACAGAAAAAAAATGAGGTGAGCATCACACTTCAGAAAAGCTCAACATTTCTGAAATGTTTTATTGACTTTTTTGTTTCTTTCATATACAGTTTGACATTTAAAGATAAGATATTTATCTTCATTGATTCCTGTAAAGACACTTATCCTGTGCATCTAACCAAAGTAGATGCCAGTGGGCACAAACTCTACATATTCAGCAGCCTTTAGCATAGGGGTCACTTGCTCAACCAGGTGAGCTATAGCTGGCCTAGCTTGGCATGGTTTAGAAGTTGGGAAACCAAAGCTCAAACCCTGAACTCGCTCAGTGAGGGGAAGAGGTGCTTAGCCCGTCTCAGTCTGTCTACCAGCAGCTCTGAAGCTCAGCAATCTTTAGATGTTGTTTATTTGATAAATGGAAATGTAAAAATTTAAATTTGAGGTTTTACAGGAGGTGGTGTGGCAACATGTCTTAGATTCAGCTGCCAGGCACCAGCAGGAGTGATAATTTACACTCACGACTGTACTTTTGAACAGAGCCAGGCTAGCCATTTCCTCATCATTTTATTCCTAATGCCAAGCTTAGTTAGCCAACTGCTGGCAGCAGCAGCAGCAGCATCAATCTACGAATCCAACTCTCTACAAGAAAGTCAAAAAACTCTCACACCAGAACACATTCTGCTTTATTACAGAAACATATACAACTTCTTACATGAAGACTAGAGAAAAAACTGTTTAGAAATGAAATCAGGTTGCTCTCACATGCAATCATCATTGGTTATCTTTATCTGCATTAGTGAGTAAGAAACCATTAAACCTTAAAAAGAATTGACCTTTTTCTCTAAATCTACTATTTATCTTTCCCTTTAAATTCCTTCCTTTGACCTAAAGGTTTTTATTGCCACAATCTACAGTAAGTAGTTTCAAAGCAATAAAAAAAGAATCAATTAAATAAAATCTGCTAAGGAGCAAGCCAATGCCCTCATCAGCACATTTACAGGGAGCCAGGTCACTCATTTACTGATCAGGAATAGCTGCAGCCTCTTTCACAGTTTGGCAGCTGAATAAAGAGCATTAAGTCCTCCAGTGAGGAGTAATCAATCAATATCAGTGCCAACACTGTAGGAATGGCTGAACCCTCCTAAACTATAATGACAGTGAGAAAATGAAACCGTATAGAGAAAGACCTGTGGAGCCTTCAAAGGTATTTTTGGTTGTTAAAAATATTTGAAAGTAATTTTAATGTAATTTTAATAAGTGAATAAAAAAAACCCAAAGAATAAACACTGTTATTTCCCAGGGTGAGAGATATAAAAATCCATAATAAATAAAACCTGAAGAAGGCAAAAAGAAATCTAATACAGCAGTAATTTCTGCAAACCTGTGTTTCATTTCTTTTTCCTGCATTCAAGAAGATATAGAAAAGCTTTAGAAGTGCAGATATCTACTTTCAGTTCTAAAACAACATGTCCAGGTGACACGTTAGTGAACACGACTTTGAAACATTTCCTACGTCCTAATCCAATTTTCAAATGGGCGCCTTCATTTAAATGCAAATACTTGCAGCAAAGATGTAGATGGATATATAAAAGCATTATGTAAACTGGATGAAAGAGCTTTTCAGATTCTAACTCGTGACAGTATACATATGCATACAAACTATAAATTGTCATAATGCAACCATTAAGGGCATACAGTATCGCAGTGAAAACACCAAAGAGCTCTTGACTCAATTTATTTGAAAAACTTCAGGCTGCAGGGTGAAGCACTGAGTTCTCCAGAGAAATGAAGGCTGCTCTCACTGTTTTGGTCCCGCACAGAGAACACAGCGCTGCAGCTGTGAGGCTTTTCATTTCAAGTCTATTGGCTGAGTCTCTTTATGAATTTGTTCACTCTGCATCAGTCACAGTGACCCTGCATTGACCCATGGGTGCCAAATGTCAACAGCAATGACTTTGGTTGACATCAAGTGCTGAGAGTGAGTTCAAAGGAAGTGGAGACCTGCAGCTTCAGAGATACATTCAACTAAACACACTTTTGGATCAAGTCCATCAATCACCAGCAGAGCGAAACACATCAGAACATCAAAACAAAACTCCACTGACCAGAGAGCAGCCATGAATCACAGGAAGTTACCAAAAGATCAAAAGGCAAACCTACAGAGGAACTAACTGCACATCTGAGTGAGAGTTACACATTCACAGTGTGGATATTCTCTGCCAGACTGGTGAATCAAGCTGGCAGCTTTCTGCTCAATTCTGAAAGACTTACCAAAGTTAAGGAGTCCAGATGGCCATGCATAAACAACAGATCCTGATTTTAACTAATTCTGTTGTGATTATAGACAGAATTACAAGTCTTGTCTTGTTGATGAGGTGGGACAGCAGTGAGGGAGAGAAACTCTACAGCAAACTAAAGGCCCGGATCCACCAGGATTTAATTTATCAAAACCAGTCTGTTCTACAAAAGGAATTACCACAGTCAGACAATACAGTTGAGCAAGTATATCAGTGCAAAATGTTCTGCAATGATGGAAAACTCTGACATGTGAATTTATGTAAGTAGCTGGTTAATAGCAAACTGCTGAAAAGTGAAGCCTGAGAGTTGTATTCAGTAAAAAACCTGAATAAATTAATTATTAAATTTCCAACTTTTTTAGAATTCCTCCCAAGAGGAGCATAAATGTCTGTAAAAAAAAAAACAAACAAAAAACTTTAGCCTTTACAGAAATTGTACAGACATTTACTTTGGACTACATCCTGTAGCTGTAGCTGAAGATATGAGGATTAATACCCCAAACCATGAGACCATGAACTATGAATTTCAAGTTCCAAATTCCACCACAGTTCCCCTAATAGCTGCTGAGATATTTCAGTCTGGACCAAAGTGGTAGAAAGACAGAATGACCTGACATTGTCATCCCTTGAGAAATGCTGCCACTGGTGCTGAAAATAAGCTGCACCTCATTTTGAGACCCATTTAAAATCATTTCAGGACCTAATTTTTGTACTTTGGGCTACAGCTATGTAAAACTGTACACTTTTCAACTTGAATGAGAAAACTCTAAACCCACCAGTTTAGGTCGAAATTTTGTGTGAAAATTTCTCAGTTTGACACCAAATTCTGAAGAAGGATCTGTGTAATTCTTAGACATGAATGAAATACCAGAAGAAGAAAAGAGTGCTTTAAATATTTGATTTCCCCCCAAAATTTAACAGTGAAAGAAATCACTGAAAGAGACTGCAACTTGGTTATTACACTGCCTCTCCCAATTTGAATGTTTTGTGTTGGGAAATTTTGCTCCTCTGTCTTTACCACAGCTGAAGTCTGATTGTGTCATATACGGCTGTGTGGCAGGTAGATTTAGGAACCAAGTGCATAAACTGAAGGAGGCAGCTTTATTGCTGTGATTTAGAAACTCCAAAAGAATACAGAAATACAAAAACTCAGGCAAGGAATTAAGCTAGAAACTAAGGACCTGGGAAACTTGGAAAACTATGGGGAAGACTAGGTAAATACAGAACACGCAGGAACACACAACTTGAGGGAGGACATGACGAAGAGCAGAGGGAGACATAGACATAAACACACAGAGGAAATCAGGGCAGAGTGGACACACCTGGGGAACAGACCAGAACAGAATCAACCTGATGAGACAGGGGAAGCAAAACTGAACATGATACACACGGGACGAGGAACTGTCAAAACAGGAAGTGACTAACACACAGACACAGAGACCCAGACTAAGACGCAAGAACTTGACACCCGGACTGAAGATAAACAAGCATGAAGACGTGACAGACTGGGGAGACAAAAGGACAAAACACCGAGAGAGCAAGGGAAGGACCAGGACTACAAACGTATAAACTAGACCAGACAGGGAGACAAAACACAGGGAGACCAGACAGCCACGGGCATACAACTGAGGAGACAGAAACACGACAGACTCCATACAGGAGATAAGACACAGAGACGAGACTGGGAAAGGGCACGAAAGGGAACTCATAATAAAACAAGAACCCAAGAACTAGAAATATAAATAACACTAAGAGGCTCTCAAAAACTTGAACATAAGTATCTCATAATTCCAAAAGAAAGCACCACAAATCCAAACAAACACAAAATATGAAGCTCAATGTCCAACCTTGAGGTATTTAATGTAATGTTATGCAACAGGTCTTTGATAAAGTTGCTATCAAACATATTTGGAAAGGATTTAAACTTTTTCTATTCCATTCTTACCAGTTTGGTAATCGTTAAAACCTCTTTGTAGGGGAAAGAAGCATCCTGACCCACAGTGAGAGAATGATAGCTGACAAATCTGCAGCAGTGACATGAGTTATCATCATGTCAACAGGAGCAAAATCTCACAGGAATGTTTCCAAGACTTTGTTGAGTCCATGACACTGAGAACTGAGGCTGCTTGAGAGTAAAGAAGCAGCCGAGACCACTTTTTAGCGTTGCTGTTCCTAATAATGTGCTCAGTGATGTTTGGCATCTGGACATATTTGGAACACCAGCTGTGTTACAGATTTAAAGATACAGAAGAAAAAAAGGAGTAAATGGCCAATACAAGGAGGCCATTTACGTGAAAAAGGAAAGACCATCTCTGAACCGAGGAGGGGGCCTAAGGGTACATCTGTCACCATCTTACAATGCTGTGATTGCAGCCATTCCCCAATCTCTGTGAATGGTACTCATGGCCATTGATCAACGGTCATGACAATTTGCATACCATTGATCATGAAACTGACCAAATGGCCCATTGTTAGTCAGTGGTGCTGGTTTCTGTCATTATGCAAATGTACTGTTTATAAGGCTGGGGAAGTCTGCAGTCAGCTGAGACTGAAGAAGTTACCAGTTGGCAACGAAACGTTTCTCCCACTAAAAAACGCCAC
>VUQS01034064.1:0-11563 GCA_015108495.1 Heterochromis multidens
TACAAAAACTTGGCATATCTTGGCGTGTTGTGTAGTGTGTCCTTAAATAATGAGGACACTGGACAAGTGAAGGACAAAAAAGAAGTGGCAGGCCTAAAAATCTTTCCACAGCAGATAAACATTATCTGAAAGTCGTGTCCTTATGAATAGGGAAAAATCCAGGAAAGACCTGACACAGGACCTTAGGGATGCATCGGGACCTTCAGTTGATCCATCTATTGTTCACTGAAGCCTCACCAGCAATGGGTCTCGGAGGAAGGGTGGATGTCAAGAAACCATTCCTAAGGAATGGAAGACAGGGAGAAAATGCTGATGTATGCCAAATTAAACAAGAACTGGACTGAAAATTTTTGTAGGGTCTTTACCTCACAATACAAAGCGCCTTGAGGTGACCTTTGTTGTGATTTGGCGCTACATGAATGAAATTTAATTGAATTGAATCAAATTGAAAATCAGTGGCAACAGGTCTTAAGAAGTGATGAATCCAAATTTGAAAGTTTTACTTCAAATCATTGTCGATGCATACAGAGGAGGTCAGGAGAGAGGTACAACAGTGAGTGTCTAGTGTACAGCCATCTATAAAACACAGTGAAGGCTCTGTCATGATTTGGGGCTACATTGCACCCAGTGGTGTTGGGGAGCTTCTCAAAAATTATGGAATTCTAAATGTAGAAAAGTACTGTCAGATTTTGATCCACCATGCAATACCATCTGGAGAGGATCTGATTAGTAAAGGCTTCATTTTTCAGCATGACAATGGTCACAAACACACTGCCAATGCAGTAAATGCTTACCTGGATATAAAAACACACAATGGAACACTATTAGTCATTAGGTCTCTATGACCAGAACTCACCATTAATAAATCAGTGTTGGATATTCTCAACACAGCAAATACTGACTTTCAAGCTCGTTAGAATTACACAAACAGTTTTTGCCTTATATACTGTATTTCCATTTATGGTTGCATGTTTCAATAAATCACTACATCTATTATCCATTTTCTAGATAAATTTGAAGAAATGAGGGGTTGCTTGAGACCTTTGCACAGTACTGTAGGTCAATAAATACATTTGCTATTACTTCCCCACCAAACTTTATTTCTAGTTTCATGGAGAAAGTTTTGCTTCATGGAGAACTGTATGAGTTCTTTCATTTTTTACTGTTTTGACACCTGATGACGTTAAATGGAAAAATACATATATGCACAATTAAATAATGTCTGTGCTTTATTAAAAAAAAAGAAGAAAAAAGTGTACTACTTGCAAATTCCATATACTGCTTCAACATACTTAATCTAGAATATGGGTCCATAATATCGATGGTTCAGCTTTTATTTAAAATGATTTAATTTGTCTCCATAACAGAATCAAGAGCAGCCAGCTGGTAAATAACAGTGTCCTCTGCAGGCACCAGCCCATTTTTGGCAGAAGAGGATCTGGATTGCTTCTATTCTACAGTCTAAAAACATAAATGAGGAGAATACTACTCTCCAATGCCTCTTTTTTTTTAATGCCATCTGCATTCTGCTATGGAAAGGAAAGTAGAAAGAATGCTTATTATCACATTTTAAATGCTTCATTTGATGCAGGGTACTTTTGTATGTAAAAACTTATTTTTGTATATAAAACAATACAGCAGCCTCCATCCTTCAGGCAAAGGATTGTGGAGTTTTGAAAGCTAAAATGAAATGAAAAAAAAAAAAACCCTGAAAATGACATAAAATATACTTTTATTCATATACATAGTGACTATAGTAAATAATTATTATAATATTAGGGCTGCCACAGTATCATATTTTCCACTTCACAACTTGTTAATATAAAAAAAGTACAATATTATCACAGTATAATAACAGAAAAATAATCCCTAACTTTGTTTATTGTGTGGTATTTTTTAGGCCAATTAATTACACTAAGAATACATGCGTGTGGAGGTAGAGAGTGACTCTAACCATAACTGTGCAAAAGAATGGAAAAAATAAACAGTGATGTATTATGTTATCCTATATTCAATATTAACACAATATTAATATTTCATTTTTAAAACATTACATCAATACACAGTCATTGTCCCAATGAAAAAATAACTAATAAAAAATAAAATAAACAGGATAAGATTTATTCTACACAATGTGCTCACACTCAAAATGTCTTACTATACTTATTGTAGAAAGCAAAATACAATCAGTTAAGTTGCTGTGCAATATGAACTCTTTTTGTTTGTTTTTTTTTACCTTTGTGACTTTTTCCTCTTTTCAATAATGTCACGACCAACTTAAAATAAAGTTTTCAGTTTTTTGTGGCCTGTTTTTCTTCATTCTTCAATCACATCATCATATGACATAAGTATTCAAGTGGTCTCATGTGTTGTCCATCAGTCATTATTCACTTGTCTGACTCAGGTGTACAACTAACTAGTAGACTAAAAAGGTTGGACAGATAATTAAGAGTAACTTAGTGTAACTAATCATTTTGCCATTAATCATTTTATAGATGAAGTGTTGTTTCAGCCTACCTGGTTCATGAAGTCACCTTGTTTTGCACAGTGACATTTCATTGTCAAAGTCCAATTAAATCACCTCTACTGTTAATCACTGTTGGGTAGAGCTCTGTATTTTTTTTGATACAGCATATTAGAGCATTTAGAGTTTATTACCTGCAAGTTTTTTCAATGTGGATCACTTTTTGCAGAAAAAACATTTAGTTTTCCACCTGAACATCCTAAATTTGTGTGCTGATAACTACAACTAAACAAAATGCATTAGAATGACCCTTGAAGCATTAGATGCTTGTCTGTTTTTTTATTGAATTGGTGGTGTGTTTGCACTATCTATAACATTATAACATTATTGAAAATCATCTAATGGCTCTATTTACTAGAGATGTAGCCTTGCAGTCTGGAAAGACTATTGAGGTGATATTGATCCCAACATAAAAACAACAAAATCAAAGCCCATCAGTAAAAATCAAAAAGCAGTTTGAGTTTAGTCAGTGAAGTAAGTGGGATGACAATTTATGTCACAACTATTTTATCATGTAGGTAGTGTCAGGGTTCGCTGTGTGGCAGGCAGAGTAGGACCCAAATACACACTCAAAATGCACGATGTAAAACTCAAAAGTAGCTTTATTGCTGAACTAGGGATGACAAAATACATAATAACTCAGACTAAGCAGAAACTAGGAACTCATGAACAAGACTCTAGGGAGGACACATGGAACAAACTGCCCCATTTGTTCCATGTGTCCTCCCTAGAGAGTCTTTATTCACAGCAAGAGGGAGAAGGCAACAAAGGGCAAGGGAAGACTAAGACATTGTATAGACACAGAGGATAAGGAGGGAACAGGCAGCAGGTGGGAGGACAGCTGAAACTAATCACAGACTAATGAAACAGAGGAAGCAAAACTGAACATAATGCACACGAGACACAGGCTACCAAAATAAAACAGGAAGTAACTGAACATGGGAACAGAATTGCAGACTTGACTCTGAGACAGAAAGGTAAACAAATACAGAGACCCAGACTAAAACAAGAGAACGTGACACAGGGACAGGACATAAACATGGAGACATGACTGACACTGAGACAAAGACACAGAAGCTGGACGCAGACAGAAGACAAAACACAGAGACAAGATAGGCTTCACGCAGAAGACGAAACAGAGACGAGACTGGGACGGACTGGACACAGAAGGGAACTAACATCATAACGAGGAACCAAGGACTAGAAGCAAAGAAACTCAGAAGCACAAAGAAATATTATATTATAATAATATTATACTCAATACAAAATAATAGACTTGAACATAAATCATCTCTTAAATCCAAATGAAAGAATCATGACTAGTGACAGATGTGTCTAAAGACCCCAGAACGACTGCCAAGACACAAATGAATGACTTAATAGCACAATAAAACACAGGCCTGTTAGTGTGCATTATAGAAGGGGGCAAACCAGTTATATAAACAACATGTATCTTTATCATTAGTATTATCATTTTGTCTACCACTCGCCATTTTAGACAGTGAAGATCGGAATTATTTGGCTGGCAGACTATCATTTGCATTAGTATGTACTTACAATGTTGCAGTCTGTTTCACACAGCTACATGTTGAATGGAATTCACTGGAGAGTGACATGTTAAAATGATCACGTTTGATTTTAGAGTAATATGGCATCAATGTATTTCTCTGAACAGGTTATTGTAGTGTGCAGTTTAAGCCATTAGTTTAAGCTAAGTAGTTTTCCACTCAGTACACTCCACCCATCCATCCATCCATTCTCTTCCACTTATCCAATTCGGGGGGCAGCTATCCCAGCTACCATAGGGCGAGAGGCAGGGTACACCCTGGACAGGAAAATGGAAAATGTAACTACACACTAATCTCTGTATATTTATGAGTACAATATCATTTTTTTCTATTAAATAACCTAAAAAAATACTCATCATTTAAAAACTACATTTTTCATTTACTCAGCTTATCTTTTTCTAATATTAAAATTAGTTTGATGATCTGAAATGTGTAAGATGTTAAATCCCCAAAAAAATAAAAATCAGGAAGGGCACTGCACTGTATGGTAAACACAGTCTAAAACAAGAAATAAGTTGCTGATGTACACACAGTAATTGGACAGGTTAACTAATTCTAGCAGACAGCAGATAATAACAGGTAACTAAAATATTCTTTCTTATACTGCTCTTCTGTAAACAATCAGAGGGATTGGATCTTGGTGTTACATCAGCAGAATGGTGAACTCATCATCCACTCTCTTTTAAGTTTGACTTGGCTTTTAGCAGTGAACTGCTTCTTCTTGTCTTGAAAAATTAAAAGTCTTAATCACTGAACCAACCTCGTCTCGCTTGTGTGCATGTTAGATGTCTTCTTTTCACAGATAAAATTATTTTATTTCAGTTCAGATAATTCCATGAAATTGCTCCAAAGGCACCAACACGGCAGAGAGGTCCAATTCAGTGACTTCGATAAGATTAGGTGAGGTCTAGCAGACAGCAGATACAGCTCCCTGTGTTAGCACATGTGTCAGTCAAAGCAGCTGCTCCCCTAACTCCTTAAAAAAGTCCTAACAGATAAGTTCTCAATATATAGAGAGCTCAAACCATCTTTTCTCCTGGGGTGTAAACATGTGTTTTCTTCTTTTAAATTTTTCTTTTCTTGTTTTGTTTCTTCTGTAAACCTGGACATTTTACCATGGGAGTCAAGTGGCCATCAGATGAACTGTAGCTTTGGGAATTTGTAAGTTGGCTTTATTTTTCGGTCCTGGAGGATGTTGCCTGACTTTTCAGGTCAAAGTGTATGACACTGAACTACACTGAACGAGTTTTGAGGTTATAATTATAACTTAAATAAACATGTTGTCATCATTTCATTTTATTACTATTGTTATTTTTTAATATAAGAAGATATAATTTAATAAATGGATGTAGTTTGTTGGTTACTCTACCTGTATTCTAGCTTGTAGTACAGGTATTTGACCAAATGATGGGGATATAGTAAGCTTCATCAACTCATCCACTGCATAAGGCAAAACATCCAACTACACACAGACAAAGATCACAGATAAAAGTTTAGACGTAAATAATTGAATTTAAAATCTACAGTAAAATACAGTAAATCCAAATAGATTAATCAGTCAAGGAGCTAAATTTATTTATTTTTTAATCTTGATACTAAATTAAATAATGGAACACAGTAAGAAAATAATTGCAAAATTAGTTGAACTAATCATCTTTGACAGCAACTTCTTTGTAATACTAATTCAACCCCATCGGTATAAGGGGGGCACTCTGCTGCAGCCTGAACTCTGAACCTCGAGTTTTAAATGCTTCTTGTTTAGATCTACCTGTAGTATAGTTAGGCCACACAGCCATTTCTACAATATGTGTCATTCCCAGCAGGTGGCAACAATGTGACAAAAAAAGTGTGAATACAGCTTCTGCAGCCAACAGCTCTGTCATGTACACTGCATGTGTCTTTCATTACCTCTGCCAAGGAGGTTTTGTTTTTGGTAGCATTTGTATGTGTGTGTGTGTCATTCTACCTGTAAACACAATAGTTTGAAAAGTTTTGAATGAATTCTGATAAAACTTTGTAGGGGTGTTAACAATCCATTAAAAATTGGCTGACATCCACCAAGGTCTTCAAGGTCAACTTAATGATTTATTGATGGAAAATTGACAAAAAGCCTTAAAACTTAGAAACTATGATTCTTACAAGTTTGCTGTGTATTGTCAACATAATAACAAAATATCATGTCACATTTGACCTCTGACCTCTCCTTCGAGGTCAGTAGATTGATCTGAAGGTCAAAGTGATAATAATGCTATATAGAGCTATTTAAAACTATGTTTCTTACTGACACTGTTTGTACTGACAACATACAGGCATATGGGGAATGATATATGTGGATTCTAAATATCACGTTACTTTGGACCTCTGACCTCTTCTTCAAGGTTAAATCTTTAAAACTATCCTTAAAATTCTGCTGTCTTTGTTTGTATTGGTAACATTTAGGAAATGATACTGGTATATGGGGATTCTAAATATTACATTATAGTTTGCATCCAAATATCATGTCACATTTGACCTCTGACCTCATTTTTACATTTAACATCTGCCTTTCTTTTAAGTTGACCCCAAAATGTGTTCTATCTTTAACGAAAGTATGTCAAGAGAAAGAGAATGAGCTGCCTAGTTAGTTAGAAATATACTGTAGTATAATATTATATAATAAGCTCAAGTTATTCATGTCCAGTTATTTATAAATCAATACCTATTATTGATTACCTACTCCTACATAATGTTTGTGTAATCAAAGTAAACATCTGTCATGCTGCCCTTATCAGATTTTTACTGCATTACAAACTTCTTAAAGTACGTTTCAAAAGAACAAAGAAAACAAAATTAATATATACAAAATACAATACCGTTCCCTTAAAAGTAAATACTGCCCAGAGAGTGAGCTGCCTTGGTGGAGGTTTGTGCTCTCGGGGTGCTTCTTTTTATTTATGGTTTGTTTTCCTTCTGCTGTTCATCAGATAACAAATTTAATTTTACTTTCAGCAAAAAAAATTTTCACAGTGATGTTTTATTTAAAACCTGCTGAACAAGAATGCAAAATGAATTTATCTACTGAGGCTGATGGCTGAGCAGACATGCTCCTCATACTACAGTTAAGCTGCATCTGGGGCAACTTCTCTTTTTTATTTTTTTTATTTTTTATTTTTTTTTACTTGTTGCCACTTGTGAAAAATGCACCAGGGCAGGGACAGATTAAAACTGCTGGCTGGTGATGTTAAAATTGATGTATAATTCGAGATCATACTTTTTGATTTAGTTGATAATCATCAGCAGCAACCATTTCCCTAAACTGCATGAAAGTGCTTAAAAACAGGAAATTGCATGTTTAAGTTCCTAAGTAATACACTGTCAGAGGGTGACTGGCTTGTAGTAATGCAAGTCATGTTGAAAAAGGAAAGTGATGATTGAATTACTTGAGTTTTGGCTAAGAAACACTTATTTTCTTTTATCAATACTTTTTTTCCTGCAAATTTTATTAAGAACAGAATGACATAGTGTTTCATAGCTGGGCAGTACAGTAGTGTGGTTTTTATCAGTGTTGTCTCACAGCAAGAAGAATACAGCGGCTGGTGAGGCCATTTCTGTGTGGAGTTTGCATGTTCTCCCTGTTCCTGTGCTCTTTTCGGGTATCTTGTCTTCCTTCCACAGTCCAAACACATACATGTTAGGTTAATTCTGAATTGGCCATAGGCATGAATGTGAGTGTGAATGTTTGTCTGTTTCTCTGTGTTGACCCTGTGATAAACTGGCTACCAGGAAGTACCCCACGTCTTGCCCTGTGACAGTTAGGAGAGGGCCCCCATGACTAAGAAGATGGATGGATATATTTTACAACTAAGTTTACAACTAAGTCATCATCAGCAGTGATGATCACAACCCTAGGCCCGAACTCTAATCTTGTGTTTTGGAGACATGCATAAAGTACTTGTTTGGAAAAAAATTAAATATTCTTTAGTGTATATCAGTTAGAATCAAAACTGTGTTTGCCCTGTGATTGCCAAGTACTGGGAAAGCAATTAAAATAAAGAAATACATAAATTAAAAAAAAAACAAAAAACATTCTGATAGCATTAGGGTTAGGGTCATCACATTGATTACTTAGCATTTTAGTACCATGTTGGACACTTGTTCACTACTGCCTTAATTTGTTAAAACACAGATTCAACAAGTTGTTGGAAACATTCTTCAGAGATTTTATTCCATTATAAAATCACATAGATTGTTAGGCAGCATCTTCAAAATGTACTAAAATAAAATTAATAAAATAAATTGTGGAGGCCATTTGAATTCAATTAACTCTTTAGAAAGAAACCCTTTTGATGTAATGTGAACTTTGTGGCACAACTTATGAGCACAACTGTAATAACTGTAATAAAATGGAGAGACAATAAAATAGAACTAAAGGGTACAAAATGACACAAATGAAAACAACCATCATAGAATCAAAAACCAAATCAGATTAATGTCTCACACTGGGTTGAAGGCCAAAGAGTATCGAGGTGTTTTGAAAAGCATTTTAAAAATGTACAGTTTAGGTGCCTGTCTAACGTGTGACGTTTATTCCATAACCTACCAATAGAAAATGTTCTGTCCTCTCTGAGCCACTCAGCTGTCTTCATAGCTGCCCTCACTTCTTCCTTACTAATCCTCTGCACCTCCTGATTCACTAACTTCTTTTCATTTTCTTGTCCTTATTACATCCAATAATAACATGTAATTACACAATATTTACCTTTTATCACATATTCTTGCCTTGTTGTTTTCACATTATTACCTCATAATTACTGAGCTGTATTATATTATATTATATTATATTATATTATATTATATTATATTATATAAGACTGGGGCCTTTCTTGTGGAATGTCTGTCTCTAAAAGCGCTTTGAGTACTCCGGGAGAGTAGAAAAGCGCTATATAAGAATCAGTCAATTTACCATTTACCATCTCTCTGTGTTGGCCCTGAGTTTAAATAATAATTTAAAAGATAAGAATGTAAAATATAATGAGAGCTAGTTTTAGCCCAATATATTTTTGGTAGGTTTGTAGAAATATTAGGTGATAAGAGGCAAGGAAAGTTAATTTTTTGTCCAAAGTGTGCCCGCTTGAGCCCAGATGCTAACATCTAACATCTGCTCCTGTCTAATACATTGGTTGTAAGCATCATAAACAGAAACATACATCCAAGTCAGTGTTTTTCAAAACCTTTTGTATTTGTATTTGTATTTAGTATGCAACCCCCCCCCAGCAATCATATCCACAAAAACAAACAAACAAAAAACAGGCTTTATGTCACGTGATCATTATCTTCTTTTTTAAATTGTTTTGTAATTTAGAGGCACTGTTGATGACATGTTTATGGCTCTGGACTTACCATGACACGGTGTCTTGCAGTCCAGGTATCTGACCACATGATGGTGCTGTAGTTAGTTAGTTCATCAACTCATCCACCGCACAACACAAACCATCCAACTACACAGAGACAAAGAGTGCTGAAATAGCAGAAAAGAAATAGTTTCAAAGTAAAAGATGCTATATTTAAGGTGAAGCAAGAAATAACGCTACATAAACCTGTATTTCAAGTTTTTAAAGTTATGCTCATGACAACCGCACAGCTGGATGGACCCATGTGGCTCATTTAGGCTGAGTTCAAATGAGCCACATGGGTCCCCAGGATGGTCTCCTGGTTTTCATCTCTGCTTTTTGTAGATGATGTAGTCCTGCTGGCTTTGTTGAGTGATGACTTCCAGCTCACATCGCACCAGTTTGCATCCGGCTATGAAGTGGCAGCAATGAGAATTAGCACCTCCAAGTCTTATTATGTCATTATCCAAAAAACACTACAGAGCCTATCCCAGTTTAGAAGTGATTCTGTGCTTGAAGTGGAGAAGAACAAGTACACTATTAAAATAAATAAATAAATAATAATAATAATACTGCCAAAAATACTTTGAAGTAACAGCAAATAACAAACTTATAAAAATACAGAAAGAAATACAGAAATTTTCCATATTTAAAATACAGTTTTAATGAAAACGTCATCGAGGTCAAAGAAAAGAGGTTAGGAAAAGGAGATAGGAGGAACTTTTAGAACGCACCCCTAGCCTTTGTGTCTGTGTTAAGTATTTTTATTGTGTTATTTCCTGTTTTATTTTGCCAGTCTTTTTTCTCTTACATTCCCCTGTCTTGTTATCATTGATTAGTTTCACCCGTTTCTTCTTACCTCGATGTGTCCAATCCCCTTATTAGCCCTCAGTGTGTCTGTGTGTATATATAGTTTCATTTTCCCTTTGACCTCTGTCACAGTGTCTGTTGTTATCCCTGTCTGTTCCCTGCTTGTTTTCAGAATGTTGTGGATTGAGTTGCCTCTTCATTTCACATTCCTTGACTGCCTCATTAGCCTGAATAAAGGTTAATTTTTTGTTTTCATCTGCTTGCCTGTGAGTCTGCATTTGCATCCCTTTTGCCTGCAGTTTTATGACAGGGTATTTCCTACACAATCAAGGGTTCAGCAGCCAAACTTCATTGATGTTAAAAGAGGCAATACACGATATTAAGAACTAGTGTATGTAAATTTTTGATCAGGGTCATTTGGATAGTTTCTCTTGTCATTATGATTTAAAAAGGGCAAACACAATTGTTTGATAACCAATGGCTTCACCCAACCACTAACCATGAGTGAAAGAAAAGTTTTTGTATTATCATTGATATTCGCTGAAAAATGGCAAAAAAAAAATCACAAATTCTGCCAGGGTATGTAAACTTATGAGCACAACTGTATATATAATATTAAGATGTCATCATGTTGCCTAGCAAACAACTATCAATTATCTAAAATGACCCATTTTTAGCATTTATGCACCCTTAACAACTGTATCACTGTAATTTCAGTAATATCTCATTTATATCCATAAAAATATATATATTACATTGCCTGATATCGCCTACGATAATGCCTGGCAATCACTTAAAGACTGAAATGATATTTATATAGTAGAAAAGGATCTGAGCATTGCAGGAGATAAAACTGGTTAAATACTAAGTGACATTTTGTCAATGTGATTAAATATATCAGTTTGCTAACATCATGAACAGACCAAAGAATACTGCAGGCATGTACTAGTAATAGAAACTGTTATCTGATGCCTGATTTTTGCTTTCTTTTACATTCATAGAGGCCATTTCCACCATGAATTCATGCAGAAAAGGTGCAAAGAGGTACATAATAATTCACCACAATGCAGGAAATTAAATGTTGAATGCTCCCCCGCCCCCCTTTTTTTCCAAACAAACAAACAAACAAAAAACACAAAAAGCAAACAAATTAAAAAAAAAAAAAAAAAAAAAAAAAAATAAAAATAAAAAAAAATGAAAAAAAAAAAATATAAAAAAAAAACTCTGGGATAAAATGATAAAAAATAAAATGATAAGAAAAAAAGAGTCAACCACCTCAGAGTTGACTAGAC
>VUQS01034065.1:9144-28221 GCA_015108495.1 Heterochromis multidens
AAGTCATTGACATCTATCAGTCTGGAAAGGGTTACAAAGACATTTCTAAGGCTTTGGGACTCCAGTGAACCACAGTGAGAGCCATTATCCACACATGGAGAAAACTTGGAACAGTGCTGAACCTTCCCAGGAGCAGCCGGCCTACCAAAATTACTCCAAGAGCGCATCGACGACTCATCCAGGAGGTCACAAAAGAACCCAGAACAGCATCTAAAGAACTGCAGGCCTCACTTGTCTCAGTTAAGGTCAGAGTTCATGATTCAACAATAAGAAAGAGACTGGGCAAAAATGGCATCCATGGGAGAGTTCCAAGGAGAAAACCACTGCTCCAAGACTTTTAAGAAAATATTCTGTGGACTGATGAGACAAAAGTTTAACTTTTTGGAAGATTTGAGTCCCATTACATCTGGTATCAAACTAACACAGCATTTCATAAAAAGAACATCATACCAACAGTCAAACATGGTGGTGGTAGTGTGATGGTCTGGAGCTGCTTTGCTGCTTCAGGACCTGGATGATTTACTGTAATTGATGGAACTATGAATTCTGCTCTCTACCAGAAAATCCTGAAGGAGAATGTCTGGCCATCAGTTTGTGTCCTGAAGCTCAAGAGCACTTGGGTTGGGACTTCACTTGCAGCAGGACAATGATCTGAAACACACCAGCAAGTCCACCTCTGAATGGCTCAAAAAACCCAAAACAACATGAAGGTTTTGGAGTGGCCTAGTCAATGTGGACTTAAATCAGATTGAGATGCTTTGACATGGCCTTAAACAAACAGTTAATACTCCAAAATCTCCAATGTGGCTGAATTAAAACAATTCTCCAAACAAAAGTGAGCCAAAATTCCTCCACAGTGATGTGAAAGACTCATTGCCAGTTATTTCAAATCCTTGACTGCAGTTTTTGCTGTTAAGGGCAACACAACCAGTTATTAGGTTTAGGGGTCAAGATAGGTTGGGATAACTTTTTCCTTCTATCCATTTTCTTCTGCTTATCCAATTCAGGGTCGCAGGGGGGCTGGAGCCTATCCCAGCTGTCATAGGGCGAGACATTTTTTCCTTAATAGATGAAATAATCATTTAAAAACTGTATTTTGTATTTACTCAGTTTATCTTTGTCTAATATTAAAATTTGTTTGATAATCTGAAACATGTAAGTGTGACAAATATGCAAATGATCGTAAAGTCTGTCGACCGCGTCACGGGATATTTTTCATTTCATAATTTATCCTTGTCCTCCACACCTGAAGGTGGCGCTGTTGCCTCATGTTGAACATTTCTCACGCCACTAGTTTCATGTCCGTGTTTACAATCCAAGCGTGACGTTCACGGACCCGCACAAATACGTGTTCAGGAGCAACCGAAAACTGTTAGGTTCCCGTAAAAATATCCAAAATGCAGTCACTGAAAGCTTTTCTGAGCGAGAGGCTGATGGTGGCAGCGGAGGAGATATTTGGAGCGGTTGAAAAGACAATAGCTGAATACAAAGAGGAGCTCTGTCGTTCAAAAGACCTGGAAATCAGTCGTCTCAGGTTGGAGCTGAAGCTTCTCAAGTCAGGTAGGTTTGAATTAAATCCTCTTTGTAGCCAAAGCCCCGCAGCTTTGCGTTATTATTTCTATATTTTTAGTTAAAAATGAATAGCTCTGGTGTCTTTTGTCTTTTACACAGAGCCCCCATCAAACAGATGTCTTGCAGCCCAGCTGCTGCAGCACACCCATCACCACCTCCACCCTTCTCCTTCGCCTCCTCCTCCTCCTCTTCAGTCAGACCCTGCAGTGGATGCTTCTGAGCCCGAGCCCGAGCAGTGCGAGGAGGAGGAGGAGGACGGAGGAAGCAGCAGCATGGATCAGATGGATCAGGAGCATCCAGAGACCTCAGAGGTCAAAAAGGAGGAGCAGCAGAGGAGCCACAGGGACTTCTGGATGGGTCACGATGCAGAGCAGTTGGAAGCTCTTGAGTCAGACATCAAAGACTTCATCTCCTCTCCTTCCAGCCTGAAAGCCAGTCTGCATGACCAGGCCTTACATTTCCACCATTACCACCACCACCACCACCTCCACGGCAACGAGGAGAGCAAAGACAAACCCTACAGCTGCTCCGTCTGTGAAAAACGCTTCAGTAACTGCTCCCACCTGGCAGCTCACATCAGGACACACACGGGAGAGAGGCCGTACAGGTGTGAAATATGCAGCAAGACCTTCATCACGACGAGTGCTCTGAACAGACACCAGACGATCCACACTGAGGGGAAACACTTTGTGTGTAATTACTGTGGAAAATCCTTCAAATGGATGGAGTCTCTCGGCAGACACGTGAGAAGTGTGCACAAGAGGGAGAATATGGTACAGGATCCATGAATGTGGAAAATGCTAGTCATGTAGGATTTAACTTTAAAATACTGAGTGCGAACAAGGAATGTAAAGTGTGAAATGTTAGTTGTGGATTATGTTGGTGAACGTGCATGGACCTCATTAAGCCTTGTGTGCATAAACATTAGCAGCGGTAGATGATGTGGAAATAAACTTTTATAAACTGCTTATAACCTAATATTGATCCTTTCAGAATAAAATATTGATTAAAAACAGTTTTGTTTCATGTCTTCTGCTTTATGGGGGGAAACGGCAATGGGTTCGAACCTCAGCTTTCTATGGGTAGTTTGGTCTGGTGTTTGGGGAATGATTAGTCCACATGCATGTTACCTTACCTAACAGAGGTTTCCTGTTATTTCTGGCCATTTTGACAAATAAAGGTGTATTTTATGCTTGAGTAATTTAAACCCCAAAAATATTAAAATATTTTCACCACAGTTCTGGTGAATTTCCTGTAGGGGGAAGGCCAAAACCTCTTCTATATGGGAAAAACCCTGGCATGTTCTCCTTTTGGCACCCTGAGTTGAATAAGTAGTTAAGAGGATGTGTGGATCTTTATGCTGCAGGAATACAAGAAAAAAGAAAAGAAGGTGCACTGCACTCCACTAGGTGGCAGTAACAACTTTTCATTCATAGTTTCCCATCAATCTACGTATTTGGCAGGGTTCATATAGTCTCCTGTCCAATGTACTCCATGTGGATTTATTTTCTGTGAGCTGGTACGCTCACATATTAAAAATTTGAAGGTGGTCCAGTCCTCACCACATCATATAGTCCTCTCCACCATGAATGCATGTGTAAGATGCAGTGGTGAGAGAAGTATTCTGATTTTTAACCACAAATACCAAAAGTAAAAGTGTTTGTTGCACAGAATTACCCATAAACATATAATAATGGATTACATTCATGTATTGAATGCTGTTTTAGCAGCTGAAACAACCAAGAGGGGTCATTTATGACCCTATTATAGTTTAAATAGTTGAGTGTACTTTTTTAGATGGCTCTATTTCTGTTTATCATCTATGACAAGTAGTCTAAAATGATTTAATGTAATTAATTATCTTTTTCAATCATTCAATCAGCTAACCACACTCATCTCCATCAGTTGAGCTGCTTTCATCGTCACTTTGGACTTTAAGTATTCAAATCTTGCTACTCCAAGCATGTTAGCCATGGTTTACTGTGAAACATCAAAAGGTAGTGATTAGCAATGGAAAATTAAAATTAAACCCAGGCCTATAATGTTTGTTTGTTTTTAAACATGCACACACGCCTCTGAAAACGAAAGTTTTCATAGGACTCCACACAATCCTACGTACACCCCTTGCTTCAGTAGCTTGTAGAACCACCTTTAGCAGCAATAGCTTGAAGTAATAATTTAATAAGTTCATTGAGGTTTGCAGACATTTGTTTATGCACAGCTCTCTTAAGGTCCCACCACAGCATTTAAACCCAGTTGATGTCTACACTGTGACTGGGCCATTGCTACACCTTGATGACACCTTGTTGAATGACCCAGTTTTGGCCAAGCTTTAGCTGTTGGACAGATGGCCTCAACTTTGACTCTAGAATACTTTGGTATACATGTCAAAGGAGTTACCAGGTTCCTGTGGCTGCAAAAAAATGTTAAAATCATCACCCCTCTACCACTGTGCTTGACAGCTGGCATGAGGTGTTTGTGCTGATATGCTGTGCATCATGACCAAACATCTCCACTTTGGTCTTGTCTGTCCAAAGGACATTGCTCCAGAAGTCTTGTGATTTGTTGAGATGTAAGTTTGTAAACCTAAACCATGCTGCCATGTTCCTTTTAGAGAGAAGAGGCTTTATTTTAGTAACTCTTCCAAACAAGCCATACTTGTTCAGTCTGTTCCTAATTGTACTGTCATGAACTTTAACATTTAACATGCTAGCTGAGGCCTGTAGAGTCTGAGATGATGTGTCTTGGGATTTTTGTATCTTCGCTGAGCATTGCACGGTCTGACCTTGGGGTGAATTTGCTGTGATAGCCACTCCTGGGATGACTGTGGCATTGAACGCTCCGGACCAGCAAACTGGTCCAAAACTACATTAGATTAGCAGCACCTGGCTGCTACATATCCTCTTAATTCCTATTGGAGCATTAAGGGTGTACTTTATTCTTCACATGATTTTTATATATGAAAGAATTGGCTAAAAATCATAAGATTAAATTCTACTCAAAGGGACCTTAAGGTGATAATATTTATTCTTCATGAACGTGTGATTTATGTCTTACAAATAACTGAAATAGGCCTTTTTCACATAGTAGAAAAAGCACATGTGCTGCTAGTTAAGCTGAAGACAGTCCCAGTAAGTCATGACAGTAGTGTGACTTTTACATTTACACCCTGCTTCTGTCTGGAGGACAACTTTGTGTCGTTTGTACTTTGTGTACTTGGCTCCTGGTGAGAGACTAAAATGAGAAGTGGTATGAACTAATTAAAACTTGGCTGCTGGGAGGTGGGTTGGTAGCACACTGTCCTGGCTGATGGTGCATGTAGTAATCTCCAAACTCATGGGCAGACTTGGCAGATATGCCTCTGACTGTAAAATGATATGTTTTCTCCTGCTGACTAAAAGTTTGTCGTTCTTGACTGTAGTTTGCACTTCATGTTCAAAGTTATACAACTCTTAGCTCCTACAGGGTTTTTTAAAGGACATGTTTTGATAATAAAAGAGACAATGGCTCAATTTGACTTAACCGCTTTGGTTTTGAGGTCCTGATATTATGTATGCTGGCATACTAGGACATTTGAACAGTCAAAGTTAAAGGAGAAATATTGTCCATCCATCCATCGCCATTTATCCAGGTCTGGGTCTGTATTGCAGCGGCAGCCACCTCCTCCAGTTCTTCCAAGGGAACACCAAGGCTTTCCAACCCAGCTGAGAGATCTAATCTCTCCAGTGTGTCATGGGTCTGCTCGAGGGTCTCCTCCCTGTAGGAAACGCCTGAAACACCTCACCTAGGAAGATTCCAGAAGGCGTCCTAGTCAGATGCCCAACTAGGATCCGGAAATCCCTCCACCTTATCGTGGTCTGTGCCTGTGTGATGCCAGGAGCAATGCTGTGAGGGGCAGTTTAGCCCCTTGTAGGGTCACCCAAGGCAAACTGGTCCTGAGTGAGGGATCAGACTAAAAGCTATTCAGAAAACCCCCATAAAGAGAAGACCAAGGGATCAGTTTACCCTGCCCAGGATAGGGTTACCTGGGTCCCATCCTGGAGCCAGGTCCAGGGTGGGTGGCCTTATTCATGACTCAGCCTGAAAGAGCCACACGGATCCACCCCCCTCTGAGCCCATCACCTGCAGGAGGGGCTGTAGGGGTTTGGTGCTTTTTGGATTGGGCAGCGGTCAGGGGCAATGCCCTGGCAGTCCAATCCCCGGTAGCCAAAACTAGCTATAGTGACACTGAACTTCATCACCTCTCTGGTGGGGATATATTATTTCCTTATTTTCTGTCATACATACTGTCACAGCTGTGGGTGCTGATTTTGGCCAAAGTTTCCAGTATTGAGGTTAGTGTATATGCAAGTAGTTCCTGTGAGCCAACAGCTCAGCCATCAGACTGATTAAAACCATTGGTTGATCTGTGTGATGCCAAAGAACGAGGATATCTTTAATACTGTCATCTAAGTGGAGCCCAAGGATAATAATACAAATTTTATTACCTGCAATTTTAACATACTAATCCAAAATATAAGCTGTTTAAAAGGACATTTAGTATACAGCTACAGAGTAACATTGTATTTAAATTTCTGACTTGGAAAAAGATCCTTTGTGTTTCAACTCAAAGTGAGCTACATAAAGAAATGGTTTCCCCAGTCTGGTGTGCAGGCACAGAGCTCAGTGCACGGGATGAACAACTTAAATTCGTGTTTCAGATGCTGGACAGGGGTGTAATATTTAGGAGACCACACACTTTTTGATATATTTGATTTAAAAAAAAAATACAAGTTTGAGATAATGCTTTGATTCACCAGGAAACGCAAAGAAGTTTTTCACCAACTCCTCACTCTATTTGTTGGCATCATGTGCCCATTATCTATACTCAGGGGTGACATTGGGACTTGTTATTACGAGCAGCTGTGATGCAGCATTTTGGCCTGTTTGTCAACATACATATGCAGCAGCAGCAGGGCTGAATATTTTGTGTTATATAAAGCAGATATACATTTTAATCAGCCTATTTAATGGTGAAAGTAATAAAGCGAAGTTTAGGTGTGCAGCAGTAACTGCTCTGTGACCTCTAAACACAAAAAACACTGCTTGCAAGCGAGCATGTGTTTAATTTATTTCTGTTTCTCACCCCTCATTCAGACCTCACTTCCCCTGGTTTGGACCCAGGAAGTGCAAAACCAGACCAGGCCTTTTTAGACTCTTTTAATGGTTCCTGGGGGGACGTACCAAGTGTGGTTTGGCAGATCCTTGAAGGATGTGTTGATTTTAAGCAGTTTGAGATCAGGATTGGTGTCTTAATATGACTACATTTGTTTTCCACTGTTAACTTACTACAGTTGCTTATGAATAATAGATTAATCTCTGCTATAAGTTAATTTATCACTTAATTGTATTTTCTGGAGTGGCAAGAGCTACTGACTATACAGGCAGAGTTCATGAGGAGGCCACTGTAGCTGTACTGCCAGGGGCTTAAATTAAATGGGGTATAGCCCTCAGATTTTATTCTTTAAAATTTAAATGAGAGATTTTCACCGAGTTACCTTGGGGGTTTGTTTTTTTGTTTGTTTTTTTGTTTTACAGTAAACCAGCCTGCACTGTAAATATACTGCACTAACCCATTGCAGTAAAGAAAAGGTGAAATAAAATTAAATTTAGATTCTTGACTGGTCTAAATTCTCTGCCAGGCTCAATTTCCCAGATATGGATTAAGTCAGTCTTTCCAGTGGAGTTCTTCGTTTTGGACTAGGCTCTATCCAAGTCTGGGAACTTGGCTGACAGACTTCAGTATATAGCCAGGTTTAATAAGTCAATAAGCTAATTTAAATGCAGCATTTTAAGTTCAGATTGAGCTTGGTTTAAAAACACTGCCTGATTGTAACTGTGGTAAGAGCTCAGCAGCCACACTTCATGTCTCATAATAATGTCGAACATGTTGTTGAACAACATTATTTTATGGTACACTCACTTATTGGAGAGAGACCTGCTGAGAGCTCTCATGTACACGCAGGTGCTTCTTTCAGTAAACCACTTACAACAACTGTGCCGAGGAGACAATTAAAATAATGACACAATAAATACTAAAAAGCTGAAAATCCAGATTATAATAGAGATGAATTGTGTTCTGGGGTTTCTGATACAAATCATTTTTATAAAATCAAGAACTTTTATGTAGAGAAAGATGCTATAGGACAACACTTTGTAAGTGTGAATACAAAAATATCTCAACAATGCAGATGACCTTGTTTTATAACATCTTACAACCCAGTTCACACCTTCTCTGGTATTTGGTAGATCTTTCAGAAAGTACTTACCTTAAACTCTGTGCTCATATTAAATGTTTCAGGTAGAGTCATGTAAAAAAAAAAAAAGAAAGTACTCCCACTTTCAATTCTAACATTGTACATATCAAGACATAATAAAAAAAAAAATCACCTTTAGCAGCAAAAGCCTGAAGTAAGACTTAATGAGTCTCTCACATCACTGTGTGGAGGAATTTTGGCCCACTCTTCTTTACAACGGTGCTTCAGTTCATTGAGGGTTGCAGGCATTTGTTTATGCACAACTCTCTTAAGGTCCTGTCACAGCATTTCAATCACCTTGATTCTTTTCTTTTTCAGCCATTCTGTTGTAGATTTGCTGTTGTGCTTGGGATCATTGTCCTGTTGCATGATCCAATTTCAGCCAAGCTTTAGCTGTCGAACAGATGGCTTCACATTTGACTCTAAAACACTTTGGTATACAGAGGAGTTCATGGTCAACTCAATGACTGCAAGGTGCCCAGGTCCTGTGGCTGCGAAACAAGCCCAAATCATCGCCCCTCCACCACTGTGTTTCAGTGCTGATATGTTGTGTTTGGTTTTCCAGTGCATTATGGACAAACATCTCCACTTTGTCTCATCTGTCCAAAGGACATTGCTCCAGAAGTCTTGTGGTTTGTTCAGATGCAGCTTTGGAAACCTAAGCCTTGCTGTCATGTTCTTTTTAGAGAAAATAGACTTTCTCCTGGAAACCCTTCCAAACAAGCCATACTTGTTCACTCTTTTTCTAATTTACGAACTTTAACATTTACCATGCTAACTGAGGCCTGTGTAATCTGAGATGTAGCTCTTGGATTTTTGCAGTTTCTCAGAGCATTGCACGGTGTGAGGTTGGGGTGAATTTGCTGGGACATCCAGTCTTGGGATAATTGGCAACTATCTTGAATGTTTTCCACTTGTGAATAATCTTTCTCTTCAGATTAGTTGGAAATTATCTTATAACCCAAGATTGATGGACAGAAACAGCTGCTTCTCTAAGATTATTGCTGATGTCTTCTCTCCTTGGCATTGTATTAACACACACCTGAGTGCTCCAGACCAGCAAACTGCCAAAACCTCTGCTTTTATAGAGGTGCTAACACTGGCTGATGATCAGTTAATCAAATGCATTTGATTAACAGCACATGGCTGCTACTTACCCTCTTAATTTCTATATAAGCAGTTAGGGTGTTCTTAGTTTGTCACACACAGCTTCTGCTTTTTGTCTTAATTTTTGTTAAATAATTAAAGACACAGTGTAATATGTCACTGTCTTGTAGTTCATCTAAGGTTGTATTTTTCTCATTTTAAGACCTGTTAAGGATTAGATTATTTTTATTGTGTCCTGATACGTAAAACCTTAGAACTGAAAGAAGATGCACTTTCTTTTTCATGTGAGAATGAAAAAACAAATCATACATATTCAGCTAGAAAATATCTAACCACCATTTGATAAAAGAAAACATGGCTTTTATCTGTGCTTTATTTTATAATTTCATTTGATAGGTTCACCGCCGAATATCATTACTTTATAGGAAAAAAATTCTTATTTATTTAGCTCTTACTTCAGATGTTTTTCCTGCAATTCCTTTTGTTGTTCCAGTGTAACTACTGTAATGCTTGTTTGAGTCCTTCAGCTGCTCTTGAAATGTTCGGACATGAATGAACATGCGCTCATTTGGACCCTCTGTGAAATAATTTATCACCATCAAAAGCTTTCTGTCCTCTTCTTGCTCTGTGCTGCCATCTTATTCATCTACAAATGCACTGGTAAACCCGTGCTTTTAAAATGTGTTGAATTTCATAAATATTTCAAATCAAACTACTCCGTCTTTAATAACAATGTGCTCTTCACATCATGTTCAAACCCAGCACTGCGTTTGCTCCAACACAAGCATTACCACACGCTGATCCTCACAGTAACTGAGTTTTTTTTTATCTCCTTCTGTGCCTTTGACTCACCAACACACCACTGCTTCCATTTCTATTAGAACAGGCACTCTAAACTAAAAATTTTGAGTGTTTTTATCTTGAGTAAAAATATCTACAGGTCTTTAACACAAACTTGACTTTAAAAGATTCAGGTAGAATAAATATGGGTAATCTCCATCAACATTGTGAGAAAAACCTCTTCGGGCTGGAGTGAGCAGAGTGAGGTCTTCAGAGAGGTGCACCCCACCTGGTTAGCAGCACTGAGTTGATGGCACCCAGACATATGTTGTCACCCCTGCCATCTTGAGCTGGTTGTTATGGTCTATGTTCAGTTATGGCTAGCAGTAAAATAATAGCTGTATTACTAGATGTTGCAGGAAGTTAAAGCTAATTATTTTCAGCATTCCCCCTGATTTGGTTGATCTGTCCTCAAAGAATCATTGCAGACCATATGTGCAGATGCATGCAAGTTTCCTACATGTCTGTAATGAAATACATTATGCGTTTCAAGCAAGCAGTTATTTAAGCAGGCTACGTTTTCAAATCAGTTACTGTTAAAAATTTTCCTTTTGTTGTGGCAAAAGAAAAAAGAAAATGGTTGCAGTGTTTCTCTCCAGATCCTTGGCATGCAGCTGCATCCAATCCTACATTTCAGTCAGACATCTCACATTTGAAATGACTTATAACAGCAGCCGATTACAGTTTGTGTTTGGGTACTCTGGGTCATCACTCCCTGCAAATATAATACACATAGAAATCAGGGAGTGATGAGTTAAACATCCCCCTGTAGGACACAGGTGGATGTCAGGGTATTGGAGGGGTTGAAACAGCAGGCAGTGATGAATTTCTGCAACTTAAATAGACCGCCAAACTGAGAGGGTGTGTTTGGTATATGATGGGAGGGGAGTGGGGCATGTTAGTGTTTATGATGCAGTGCAGCTTGAATTGCGTTCCTGAGCTAGCTCGTAGGGTTCCCATCATTTGTGTCAATGCACATGTTGAGGTCAGCAAGCAAGACGGCAGAGAAGATGGTCGTTATGTTGTGGAAGCATTTGCAACACATGATTTGTACACATGATTTGTGCCAGGTTGATAATGCATGTCTGTGATCTGCTTCCCATTTTGAAGAAGCGTCTACACTCTAAGTACAGCTCCACAACACTGGTGCCTCAGCTGTCATAAGGCGAGAGGTGGCGTACACCCTGGACATGTTGCCCATCTATCACAGGGTTCAGGGAAATCTAATGAAAATCTTCTACATTGGATTAGAATCTGATACCATCACTGCTTGTGCAGCTGTAGTTCCTTGTATCAAATGTTGATCAATTTTTAATCTAACCAGATTTAAAATATCTTTTGCAAGTGTGTCCCAGGTCCAGATATTCAACATTAACCTTGCATATTTTGATGGCTGGAGAAACCTGAGCTCCCAGAGAAAACCTGCACATCATGGGGAGACCATACAAACTGAGAACACAGAAGAGCCTTATCCAAGTTCAATTCCAGGAGGCAACAGTGCTGCCACAATGTGTGGCTACGATCCTCAAATCCATAATTATTATCAACCCTCTTCCTAAAATGCTAGTTTACCTTTTACTAAACAAGTCATGGACTATTTTAAATGATTTCTTTTTTCAGTTTTGATGCTGAAATACTGCTGTCAAACTGATGTGTAGTGGAAGGAGACAGAGGTCTCTCTGGTCCAATTCTCACTCTGATCACCCGCCTGTTGTCTACAACTGCTTAAAGATGCTCAGCAACGCCTCAAGATGATCCACTGGGATCATCTTCTCCGGGCTGAAGTGAGCAAGAGGTCAGAGGAGATTGATTGTCTGGGTGAGAGAAGGTGAAAAAGGCATAGACTCAGTTCTCAGCCAGCAATTGTGCCACTTTGCAGTTTGCCTGTCACTGCTGCAGGCTGGGACGACACTCCAATAGATGAATGAGATGTTGGGGGATTTGTTCAAGTAGAAGTTTCATTGACCAAGGTGAGTATCTGTCCCAGTAGATTTCAGCATCACTATGAGAGTGTTCAGGCTTCAGTGCTATGAAAGGTACGGAGAAAAGCATTTTGCCTCTGACTAACAGAGAAGCTACAGTATGAGACTGAAACAGTAAAAAGTGGACAGAGAAAGGGAGATTTAGCAGGTGTAATCATGTGATAGTAGCAGGCAAAAATATGACAGCTCCAAAGGGAAGAGAAAGATGACTGTGGTGCAAATATTTTAGAAGAAGAAGCAAAGCGTGTTATAAAACTCTCTCTTAGGCAAAACATCTGAATGAAAATGGAACGCATGGAAAAGAAGATATTTTTGCTGGAGGGAACTTTGGAACAGGAACTAAACCAAATTAGTCACTGTGGGTTCAAACCCAAACATATGATACTGAAACTTCGCATAGTCTGTGGCACCATTTGAACATTAGTGCATCATATTTTGCCATTTTTCTTTTCCAAGTCTCTCAGGGGAAGCATTTCTTGAATGTTGGTGCAGAGCTTGTATTTTAAAACATACTATTGCTGCAACAGCATGTGTTTTTTATTATTATCTTGACTTTACTTTGAATAAATTTGGAACAACTTGTCTGAGTACAAATGATGCCATATACATTGTTAATCCTGGCATTGCAACCACTTAAATACATGCAAGGGCACATGAATGATAACCACACATAAGAGTATCCATAAACTTCTTTGGGTGTTGAAGCTGGCCCTGCTATTTGAGTCTGTTATGTTAAAAGTGTGTTGTTCTGGGAAATATTGCTGCTGTACATACTTAGAGTACACTGTAACCAATTTCTGTCATTTGAACAGTATTATACTGTAATACCAACAGTAAGATACTGTAATAGATTTATACAGTAATTTATGGTAAACAAAAAATACAGCAAGTTACTGTAAATTCCAGTTACAGCAACTGTACTGTAATACAGTAAAGTTACTGTGAACACTTTTTACAGTAACTTATTGGCATCCAGCTGTCAGTAAGTTACTGTAAAATTTACAGTAACTTGTTTACAATGTATGTCTTCCACTTCCAACATGGAAGTAGCAAAAACTGAGTTCCTGTGGGGGCCACTTTTGGCTGGCTGCAAAAGGGAATCAATCCCCATAGACTCCTAAATGCTCCTAGATGCTTTTTAATGTTCAACTTTACAGCATTAAAAAGCATCTTTACAGCCTGGTACAAAAATGTTTGTCTCCATGGGTAGTTTCTCTATGAAAGTTTGTTTCTACCACTGAAAAAAAATGTTTTTCAACATCCATAAGTCAAAATTTTGGATTATTATCTCAAAATTTTGACTTACTAACTCAAACTTCAGAGAAAATAACTCAAAATTGAGAAAATAAGAACATTTCAGCTTTACTCCACCAATCAGGAAGCTCCAAAAAAAATGTTTGTTCAGTGGTGGAAATGAGCTTCCATATTCCCCTTTCATAACAAATCTGAGTGGGGAAAATTTTTCAGAAGTCATCCACCTGGATACTGGATCTAGGGGCTGCTTTGATTGACAGGCGTTCCCATGTGAGTCTGTTAGGCCTCATCCAGTGCTTGAGTCATTAAACTGGACCTCTTCACAATGTGTTCACTGTGAGCTTTTAGGAGCACTTTTAATGGATTATCTAACTAAAATTATGGCTTGCTGTGTAGTACAGACCACCCAAGAGGTTTATCCTTCAGTTTGGTGAGTGAAATTCTAGTGTTTTATTAGACTGTTTCTTAGCACTAATTAGCTGATTTATGTGTCTGTGCATTGCATGTGTACACTTTATGAACGCCGCTTGCTAACCAAGCTAAGTAGGGTTAGGTGATAACTTAGCCCTCCACCCTTTCATCTGTAACTTCTGGCTTCAAAACATCAAACCATCACAGCAGCAGCAACAACACTAACACTGAAGCTTCAAAATGCAGAGTCCAAATCCAACAGGTAATGTCACGGTGAGTCCATCTATGTTTTATACTGTCTAAGGACATAACCACTGGTTTGAAGCCTCAACCTTAGCAATTTAGCTGACAGTGTTTCTTTCTTGGGGCCAGTAACCATATGTGGACAAGAAGTTTGAGTGCTAAGTCATCAGCTGTTTAACAAACTGTATCAGATGCAGATACCTGCTAATTAGTGGTAATTAACACACTAAGAAAATACAATTTTACTTGCCTAACGTCTTGCCAGCTTACCTTGGTTGTTGACTGGTTATTTGAGTGACTGTTGCCTTCCTTTCAGCTTGAAGCAGTCATTCTCCTCTCAACTCTGGCATTAACAAGGCATTTTCACCCAGTAAATTGCTAAAATCGTCTCATATTGTGGGAAAATCCCAGTAGATCAGCATTTTCTGAAATACTCAGGCACCAGCAACCATGCCATGTTCAAGATCACCTATTATCCTCATTCTGATGCTCAGTTTGAACTTCAGCAGGTCGTCTTGACCATGTCTACATGCCTAAATGCACTGAGCTGCTGCCATGAGACTGGCTGATTACATATTTGCAGTAACGAGCAGCTGAACAGGTGTACCTAACAAAGTAGTGACTGTATGTCCACATATAAAAAGAGCCAAATGCCAGCCCTATAAAATTTCTCAAATAACCTCATATGTCTTTCATCTATACCTTTCTCGACATCCTCATCCATCCTGGAAAAGGACTGATGAAGTGCTAATAATAACCCCCAGATGTGATGTCACCGGGGGGGAAATCAGGTTTGTCCTGCTAGAAATCACTTTACATTACATTGACACACTTATCCAAGGTGACTTTAAATGGCCCACAACCTACATACCAACTCAATAGAATGGCCTGCACAATATATATTTCATCATAAGGCCATCAATCAGTGCCACAACAGTATGAGGAGCTTTTATTGCACAAAAGGGATGCAGATTTCAGGCCTCTGAGGATCCATTTTAGACAGAATACATCAGTAAAAATATTAAAAGCTGCAATAATATGAAGTTTGTTTAGGCAGCTCCGTGAGCCAGCAGACAGTCTGTCTGACGTAAAAGGCCGTATTCACTGATCCGTATCCGTTTTGAAGGAGATTCCTCTGGCAGGACACGGTGAGAACACACACAGCCCCAAGCCTTCAGCAGTGTCCGTAAATCACACTCTCACAGCTCCTCCTTCCTTTTCATTTCTGTCTTTATATCTTTTTTTTTTCTCCCCCTTTTCATTTTTACAGTGCAGTAAGGAATGCTCGCTCTACAGGGTGGCTGGTGTTCACTGGAGCGACTCAACTCCCATGTCTCACACTCATCCCATGTGTCTCCTATTAGCTACACTCACCAAGAGAGGGAGGGAGAGAGCGTTGAAGAGAAAGAAGGGGAGCAAGAAAGAGAGAGAGTGGAGGGGGGGGAGGAGAGAGAAGAATTTGATATGCTTTGTGCATGAGTGACTTGTATAAAGCAAAGACAGGGAAAGTAGTCTGAATGTATGTGAGAGTTTGGGGGGGGGCAGTGCACACACGAGCACTCGGGAAATTAGCAAAAAAAAGGTTATAATTTATTTCCAGATTTTTTTGCCTTCCTTTGCATCTTGTTTCACAAGTTAAATTGAACATAAAAAATAAAAACTGACTGCCATACCATGAAAATGTAAAAAAATAATACAAATAATATGTGCTGTATATATAATTATATCATTATCAACAAACAGACAACATTAATCATAATAACAATACTATTGATCGTAAACATAACAGAACACTAAATTGCTGGTCTCATGCATATAGAACGCCCCTCAAATACAAAAGAGGGGGTAATTACTAAAAATAGAACCAAAAGTTCCACCAGTTCAGAATAAGCGCCTATAGCTACATGCAATGACATAAAAGGGACTCATGTACACATTCCTTCTGGCATCAAGTATTTTACATATACTGTACTTCACTATTGCCGCCCCCATCTAATATACTGTACAGAGCACAATACAAAACAACATTATACAGGAAAGCGCTGGAGTCTGGTGCTGTTCACAGGGACTCTGTGCAACGTTTTCACGCCCTCCTCCCTCTTTTGTTAATCCTTCAAAATCTTCTTGTTTCCTTCTGCGAATTCCCTGTCCGTTAGTCCAGCTTCTGTTGTGAGTCTTGTGTTTCCTCATTGCTTTCAGTGCTTTTTGTTTTGCTGTATTTGTTCTCTTTTGCACACACTCTGCCTTGGTTTTTCTCCATGCTGCTGTTTGTTGTTGCCCCTCCCTCACAGGGTCTTGTCACTCTCTTTCTTCAGGTGACTAAAAAGTGAAAGGAGGAATCAAATTAGTGTATTAACCTAAAGTTTGGACAGAGGTTTGATTTCATCTCAGGACTGCAGCTTAGTTTGTCAGAAAATGCTTCAAAGACTCGTCCCAGTGATTAAAACTTCTCTTTGGCCTTCATCTACAAAAATAACATCAGTGATGTTTGTAGAGTCAGCCTATGATCAAGACTTGTTTAGAGGCAGATCAAAATGTAGCATGCAGATGTCTGCTACTGAACGAATCCAAACAAAGGGTGAGGCCAAACATCAGATTTAGGGCCATTTTATTTCTTAGCTGAGTTTTCTCTTCCTCTGCCACCATGCACGTTTAAGTACAGTCATGATAAAAAAGAAAGTACACCCTCTTTAAGTTCTAAAGTTTTACATATTAAAAAATAATCTAGTCCTTAGCAGGTCTTAAAATTGAGATGAACAAAAACACATGACATATTACACCATGTCCCGCATTGTTCCAGAAGTCTTGTGGTTTGTTCAGATGCAGCTTTGCAAACCTAAGCTGTGCTGCCATGTTCTTTTTAGAGAGAAGAGGCTTTCTCCTGAAAACCCTTCCAAACAAACCACACATGTTCAGTCTTTTTCTAATTGTACTGTCGTGAACTTTAACATTTAACATGCTAACTGAGGCCTGTAGAGTCTGAGATGTAGCTCTTGGGTTTTTTGCAGTTTCTCTGAACACTGCATGGTCTGACCTTGGGGTGAATTTGCGACGTCCACTCCTGGAAAGATTGACGAATGTCTTGGATATTTTCCACTTGTGGATAATCTTTCTCACTGTAGAATAATGGACTTCAAATAGTTTGAAAATGGCCTTTTAAGTCTGTCCAGACTGATGGGTAGCAAGAATTGCTTGTCATGTGTTATTCATCTGAGGTTGTATTTACCCAATTTTAGACCTGCTAAGGACCAGATGATTTTCATTATGTCCTGATTTAAAAACCTTTGAATTGAGGGTGTACTTTCTTTTTTCACATGACTGTATATAATAAGAAATGTGGCCAAGGAGCAGTAGGTAAAAAATAAAATATAGATATATAAAGAAGATTTCTTCCTGGATTCAAATTTAATTGGTTGAGATGTTATACTTAGAAAAAAATGCAAGGCACTCTCTTAAAAAAAATTAAACAGCTTTATTATCATGACAAATTGATTCATAGAGCCACTGGCCCTTTCTAGTTGTGTTCCACCAATAAGAGTCTTCAAAGCTTGGACAGTATTTTGACAAAGCTTTGTAGTACTTCTCCAAGATTTAAAGATTCCTATTACTGGAACAAACTAGTAAGGACCAGTGGCTCCATGGAAAATTCCCAACCGATGGAAAATCACCAGCATTGTAACAATTTTTAACCAGGTTTGTGTTCAACCAAGAATCAGAAATAACAAGAAAATCCAAAAGGTTATGCAGCACATTGTCACCACCCAAAGGTCCTTTCTGAATCAGAAAAAAACATGTAAAGGCATTTTAATTGTTATTTAAAAGAGAGTACACTATAGTTTTTTTTTTTCACGTTACTATTTAAGTATACAGAAAATGAAGCTTTGGGTCGCGGGTCGGGATTGTGTCTCAGCTATGGGTTCAGATGGATCAGGTCTTTAAAACAGTGTCTCAGTACCAACAGAGGTCAGAATATAAAGACTAATCAGCATATTTGGATGAATAAAAAGGTTCTGGCTTCCTATGTGTTCAAAGATTCAGCTTCTGTTTTTCCTATATGATAGCCAACCAGCTATGTTAGGGTTTTGCCTGTTGGTCAAGCAAAAAAACTCCTCTGAAGACAACACTGGGTGTAACGCAGCACTGTAATTACATTATATTTGTACGCATTGAAGAAATGTAGCACATTATTGTATTAAATTCAGTAATCACGCTTTCCCTAATCAAGCCGTTACTCATTAAACAATTATGTTACATCAGTTTTGCAATTATCTGCATCATTTTTTCCGTTTAAAAAAATAATCACAAACATTTTCTTTTTCTGCTTACTTGCGCTACAGTCAGTTCATGTGGCGGGAGGAAACAATGTCCGAGTGGTCTGCAACTCTTTAGGACTGGAAATAATGAACTGTACTTTAATTTTACTTGCACCAAAGGTTAAGGACGTGACGGTAAAGTGCAAAATGCACCCAGAACAGAAACAACAGCTATCCACTTCAGCTAACACAACATCAATTCATCAGCATCTGCCAAGACAACATGCTATAACAAAGCTAGCAGCCCAGAACTCAAGACCCACAATGTTGTTGAAACAGAGTGTATATTGACCCCAACCAAGCAACCAAAGCCTGACCTTCATGAGGTAACAAAAACAGAGAGCAGTCAGGCTTGTAGCATTGCAGCCATACCTGTTTCTACAGCAGAATCACTGTGACCACAACATTTTTCTGTGGTGTGCTTTTTGGGATGGTTTTTACCAGCTGTCGGCTTTGTGTTAATACTTAAACACTAAAAGAAAGATCTCATGTTTGTCGTCATTAGGATAGAGATGTGTTCTGGTTATGTTACAAAGCATTTCAGGCCATGCTGGAGAGTAATGTTAAAGTAATGTAAAATGAAGTGTAACATCTTACTTTCTTCATCAACTAATGTAATGCATGATTTCTTTAAAAAATATTGAATAACGTGTAATAAATCATTTTATTTTTTAGTAATGACCCTGGAAAAACAGGCTGCTAAATCCATCCATCCATCCATTCTCTTCCGCTTATCCAATTCAGGGTCGCGGGGGGGATGGAGCCTATCCCAGCTGCCGTAGGGTAAGAGGCAGTGTACACCCTGGACAGGTCGCCAGTCTGTCGCAGGGCTAACACAGAGAGACAGACAACCATTCACGCTCACATTCACACCTATGGGCAATTTAGAATCACCAATTAACCTAACCCCTCTAACTGCATGTCTTTGGACTGTGGGAGGAAGCCGGAGTACCCGGAGAGAACCCACGCAAACACGGGGAGAACATGCAAACTCCACACAGAAAGGCCCTGGCCAGATGGTGGATTCAAACCCCGGACCTTCTTGCTGTGAGGCAAAAC
>VUQS01034067.1:0-10044 GCA_015108495.1 Heterochromis multidens
TCCTTTTTGATAAAGCTTATAGTTAGGGCTGGATCAGGTGACCCTGAATCCTCCCTTAGTTATGCTGCTGGGGGTTTCCCATGATGCACTGAGTGTTTCTCTTTCTCTCACTGTGTTTTTACACCTCTCTGCATTTAATGAGCTATTATTAATCTCTGGCTCTCTTCCACAGCATGTCCTTCTCCCTTCACCCCCAACCGGTCGCGGCGGATGGCTGCCCCTCCCTGAGCCTGGTTCCGCCGGAGGTTTCTTCCTGTTAAAAGGGAGTTTTTCCTTCCCACTGTTGCCAAGTGCTTGCTCATAGGGGGTCGTTTGATTGTTGGGGTTTCTCTGTATTATTGTTGGGTCTTTACCCTACAATATAAAGCGCCTTGAGGCAACTTTTGTTGTGATTTGGCGCTATATAAATAAAATTGAATTGAATTGAATTGAATTGGTGATTTCTGGATTTTGAAATTCCCTGGCCCAGCTGTTTGTGTTTTCTTGGATTTGAACTTAAGAACATTAAATGCTCACTTTGTGTTTGAACTTTTGCCTTCTGCGTCCTGCTCTTAGGCCCTCAGAATATACCACATCCCACACAGCAAATTATGACAACTGAACCTGTTCATTAGGCACCAAATTTGGTGCCATGCGCTATAAATGCTTCATTCATTTTCCTCATAAGTTTATCAGGAAGCCACTTCTTGAAGGTTCCTTGTGCCTTAATTCAGTGACCACTTCAATGACTCTGGAGCTCTGGAGGAATTCTGGGCACTCTGCTCTGGGTTTGTACTGGAAGGATAGTGTGACATTCCTATTGTGGCCCATGGTGCATTTGAGGAATGTGACATGTTTTCTTTTCAGGGAAATGTTTACTTTCAAAAGTCTTTTGCACGGCAGCTCGCTGGCACGAAGACAGACGAGTTAATCGCGATTGGAAGACTGTTAGATAACGCACGGCCTTCCCACATCCTCACCCACAGGGGCCCGCATGGACTGGGGCCCAGTCAGGGCGGTTTTCCTCTGGGAGAATGTGGCTGTACATGCCCCCAGTGTAACCAATGAGAGACTGCCACGTATAATGGCTTCCTCAGGTTTCAGTGATATATGAAGGAGGATTAGCTTGGCATTCAGCTCGGCCCACTCATATTATAGTACGCTCTGCTCTTGTAGCCATTTCTCTCCAACACTCGTTTCTTGGCTGTGAAGCTGGTTTTCTCATCCTTTTCGGTGTCCAGGAATTAGCCAGGAATTACCTGTATTTATGCGTCAGCTTATGAAAATTATGTAAGTGGTTAGTCTTGGTTTTCTTTGCTTAGGTTTTGTACTTGTCTCTTAATTGGACCAGCAATTAGCCGGAGACAAGTCAATGAATTCTGTGAAGCAGGGTCATTGGTTAAGTTGGTAATATTGTCCTTTGGTTATGTAAATTATAAAAGCAAGACAAAAATGAAATTAATTGTATACTTAAATGGGTGAACAAATGCAAATAAAAGGCAGGTCTGGCTTCAGCCGGATATCATTTTTCAAGATAGATTAAAGAAACTTTCAGTAAAGTTGAGAAACAAAAGGATTAAAAGGATTAAAAGTACTAGAAGACTAGAAGGAGTTCGACCTCACAGGACAGTCACACTTCAAACATATGATTTTATAGAATATTATGCATTACTGGACCGGCAGTAATACTGATCCATATAAAAATATTCTGCTGAATATTTTTAATACTTTACATACAGTTTGCCAGTGATACAGTTTTATGAGTTAAGAGGTGTTTTTCTTGTTTTGTTTTGTGTGTTTTTACAACTTTTACTAAAAAAACGGTTCTAAAAACTTCCTCCAGCACTCGTTATTGTCAGCTAATATATTTAGATATATATTTAGATGATCGCTGTAGAAGGAAGAATATTTTACAATTCATCGGCCAGAAATGAGTGCAGGAAGGTGACGATGTGTAAGCAGAGTGCAGCGAGATGCAGGAGGCTGTCAGCTCATATAGGACTTCTGTGTGTGTGTGTGTGTGTGTGTGGCAGTCAGTCTGTCAGCTCCATCTGGTGAACATTGTCCAGGAATCTCTATTCAGCCACACCTCCATGAATCCACATTTTTTTGCATATGTGTGTGTGTGGAGGAGGAGGTGCTTGGTGCCTCCTCCTCCTTTTGCTGCTACTTCACACACACCCTTTTTACTTTCTGTCTCAGTTCAGCTTTCTCACTTACAGCTCCAGCAGCAGATCAGCTGCACAGAAAGCAGCGTTTCCACTTTGCAGCTTCTCTTGAATTTCTTTTGTCTTTGAGTTTCTGATCTGTGCAGCTACATAAATCAGGATGAGCAGTGAAAAACCGCTCAGCAATCTGCAATCCAGGATGCACATGGCGAAGGAAGTCAGTGACGAGGAGAAGCTGTACAGATACAATGGTGTGCTGTACCCGCGCCTCATGTGCCCCGAGGTGCATTTAAAGGCTCTGGAGAACATGCAGGCCAGAGAGGATGACATCATGCTGGTGGCTTACCCCAAATGTGGTGAGTAATTTATCAATGTATTAATTTATCAATGTAATTATTTACCAGTAATTTATAAAATTTATCAATGAGATGAAGCGGAGAGCTGCCAGAGGGAGGAATGGTTCAGGAAGTTTTTGTGTCTCCATTGTTTTATTTGAGTTTAAAGGCCATCACGTGGTGTGACCTCCGAGCTGTAAGCCTTGCAGGTGCAAACCTCAAACTTCTGATCCAGACCTTTAAACATATGCCATTTAAATCCCATCCAGAATTTGTCTGTGAACATTTTTCACTCACATTAGAGCTGCAGCAGAACCAAAGACAGCCAGACTCACACTTTACTGCACGACAGTCTGCAATGAATCATGGACAACTCAGAACCAGTTTCAAAGACAGGTTATTTAGGGAAAAGGTTCAGCACACCGGATATTAATCAGAGCAGGCAAACAAATCCGACAGGGAAAACTGGCAGAGTCATAAAACAGTATGGAAAACAAAGACGACTGAGGCTGAAACGCTTGACACAAGAGGGGAAAAGACAGACTAAATACACAATTAGACACAGGAGATAAACTTTAGGGGCAGGCCGAAGATCACAACAGCAGGAAACATGTGAGAACAGAAAGTCACGAGTCTGAAATGAGAGCAGGAGAAACAAACATGACACAAGGATCAGGGCAAAACAGGGGAAGTCACAGTTCAAGTTCTGGACCTGCTTATTTCCAGCTCCTTATTTCTATTCTTAGACTCTTCTAGAGCAGCTTTGCATGATTCACAGTTCAAAAGTAATCCTTATTATCTTAAACAAGCTGTTTTAGCTCCTCCCCGTTTAAGCCAAACTTCATTTGATTGGCTGCCTCTTGCAAACACAAGGTTTTCCCTTTTCCATTGGTCCACCTGTCCACCGAAGTTCATGAAACTTATAGTTTTTCCAATGATGCCACAACAATATATATGTGTGTGTGTGTGTGTGTGTGCAGGCTTTAACTGGATGGTGGGGGTGGTGAGGAAGATCATTGCAGAGGCCACACAAGTGAAGTTCGAAAACAACTTGCCACCGATTATGGAGTTTTTTGGACCAGAAGTCTTAAAGGTATTCACTCTAGATATCTGTGTGTGTGTGTGTGGGTGTGTGTGTGTGTGTAGGTGTGGGCCGGGGGGTGGGGGGGTTCAACCTTCCTGTAATGCAATAAAATTAAGAGAAATTATTGTTGTTAATAGTAAAATTAAAGGAGCTCAGATGATTCTGTTGTTCATGTGAGCCATGACTGTCCTGCACTGTTATGCTGAACTGTTGCATGTACTGTGTGTCATTGTTGCTGTTGTACAACAACCAGCAAAGCACCCAATGCCAGGCGCATGCTGTGTAGCTAGGTTACAGCTAGCTGGCTGACTGCGTCCAAAAACTTATGGACCTAACTGAATATTGTACTTTCATAGTTTTTATTTCCTGTCCACATACTTTCAGCTGCAGAATATTTTGTGCAGGTGTCCACATTCTTTTGGCCAGAACATGTATTGTCATGGTTTCTGAGTGTGTGGTGGCAGTGTTTAGTTTGGGTGTTCATTTAATTCAATTCAATAATATTTATGTAGCTCCAAATCACAACAGTCGCCTCGAGGTGCTTTATATTGTAAGGTAAAGGTCCTACAATAATACAAAGAAAACCCCAACAATCAGATGACCCCCTATGAGCAAGCACTTGGCGACAGTGGGAAGGAAAAACTCCCTTTTAACAGGAAGAAACCTCTGGCAGAACCAGGTTCAGGGAGGGGCAGCCATCCGCCGCGACCGGTTGGGGGTGAGGGGAGGAAGACAGGACAAAATGTAGTCTTTAGTTGTAGTCTGTAGTTTTTTCACTGTGGAAGAGAGACAGAGATTAGTACACGTCTATAGTATGATTTGATAAGGGGAGCGTATGTGTTATATAAGGTATATGGACACCTGGTTAAAGGACAGTAAATAGATTATTATTGGTCATTAATATATTAAAGTTACAGTTAGAAACCAGCCTGCTATCTGTGGGTGAGCTGTACAGGTAGGTTGTTGGTGTTCAGGTGAAAGGTCAAGCAGTGCAGACAGACAGACGGAGATTAAGCGTATCTGTGTTTGCGTGACATGGCGGTTTCAGTGTAGTCACGAACATCAGATATCATCAAACAGAGTCAGCACGGCACGCCCAGCAGTGAGGCTGCCTATAGCCACATGATAAACAGGTATGGTTTAAGAAACTGGAAGGCCTTGCAGCAGTGGAAGCTGACTCATTGTATGCACTGTATTTTCAATATGGTTTATGAATGTTGCCCACTGATTAAATAAAAATGTAATTCAAACCCAGAAACCAGAGCTAAACATTATATCTGCTTTCCATAAGCTCTTCACTCTGTTCACTGCTTTTTTCCTCAGTGTAACTTCTTTAACGTGGGCTCATTTCCAGCTCCAGTTTTACTCTAGCCTCTCATGATTCACCCTTCAAAAATGATCTGTATTTATCTCTGACCCTGAATATTCATTTAATAATCTGAACACCATTTTCTGTAGAACATGCATTAAAATGAGTTCACACTGCATCTGCTGTTCCTGGCTGAGCCATGTTCAATTTAGTAATTAAAAAAAACCGTGGCATAAAGTAATTAGCCATCATTTGGAGTCTCTCAATTTTATGTGATAAGGAGAAGGTTGTCGATTTTCTGTGATTGTCTTTAATTCTTCTTTTTGATTATTTCAGTATCTGAAATTTAACTAAGGAAGGACTTTAAGCCCCGATTGTAATTTCAAACTAAAACATTTTTTAAACTTTTGCATCGTAATCTGATTTATTGACTTACTTCTACAGGAACAGATATAGAGCTCCTACCCCAGTGTTAATGTGGAGTGTTTACCCTTTCTTATCTAATATTTTTCCCATTTTACTCCAATTCCAAAAAAGTTGGGACACTGTTCTTTTTAGTGCCACTTACTTTTCCAGCCTTTTGTTGCCCTGTCCCAACTTTTTTTCAATATCAGCTAATATTTTTCACGAAATAATAAAATGTCTCAGTTTATACATTTGATATGTTCCATTGTGAATAAATAATGGGTTTATGAGATTTGCAAGTCATTCCATTCTGATTTTACTTCATTTTACACAGCGTCCCAACTTTTTTGGAATTAAACATCACCAAATGTGCAGAATTACTGTCAGTCACACTTCACATTGTGTGGTGAAGTCATCGACTGAGGAGCTGCGTGGATACTTAGTTCCACCCTGAAAAAGTACTGACGAGGTCCCTGAAGGGAGGCAGATGGATTCCTGTCAGGTTTCTCCTTTAAAAACACACTGAAAGGGGCTCTGTGAGCTGCTTCTTAACAGCATATTTTATTAAATCAAAGGTCAAAATCTGACCCTGAGAGGAAGTTCATATATATGTAAAACAGGACAAAATAGTTTTTCAGGAAATTAGTTCGTCTGCTCCCATGTGGAAGTCATTTAAAAGGCTGATTCCTAAACACTTCATGTCCTGTTTATATTCAGCTGCAGAGGTTCTTCTTCTTCTTCTTTTTTTTTTGTTTATGAACTTTCCTTCTGGGTGCTTTTGCACATATATCTGTGTAGTTTTTGGCTCTCTGTGAGATGGAGCAGCCAAAATAAGTTCATCAGAAATGTATAAAATATTAATTACATGCAGCCAGTGGCTCTGGGATCAGGCTGCATGTAACTACACGTGAGACCAGTAGAAACCAGTAAAACCTGCATTTAATAACTGCATCTTAGCTGATGTACTTTATTTTATAAACTGCAGGAAAAGAATTACAGTTACATTAAATATATTAAGTGAAAAGTTGAATCCAAGCACTTCAGCTTAACTGTAATCAAATAGTTCATAAAGTGTGTATTTAAATTATTTAAAATGATTTAAATCCTTAAAGCTTTTTACTTTTTTTAAGTTCATTATCTTAAAAAAAAAAAGAAGTTTGTCTTAAACGTTTTTGGCTTTTTGATGACTTTTAAGGGTTTACAGGGTTAAAAGCAGCCCAGTGCTGACTGTTGGGAAGTCAAAGGTTAAACCTGAGCTCACGTCCAGGTGATGTTAGTACTGAAGCAGATCTTTGTTTCATTCATTTCTTTATATTCATGTAAAGCAGCTGCTTTGTGTTTCAGTTTTGAATGACATCATATTTGGTCACAGTTATTTTTTTTCAGTGAATTTTGAAATGAAAAGTCAACAAAGTTCAGCATTTTTGTGGTTTGTCTCTGAGAAAACCAGCTGACTGCCTCATTGAGGAGCAGATGTGATTCCCTGAAGGCCCTTTTTCACTTCCTGTTTGAAAGAAAAGACACGTCTGGGCCTGTTGCAGCTGTTCAGTCAGAAACGTGTAGACTGTGTGTGTGTGTGTAAACAGTGACTGTAATCCATCAGGAGTCAAACCCTGTTGTGTTAAAATCCTGACAAATTACAGTGCAGGAAACAAAGAGCATAAAAGGAAAGTGTGGAAGGCTGCACGTTTTCTGTCTCTGTAAAATGCCTGATGGGATACACAAAATATGAAGCTGCAGCCAGATCCCAGTCCTTTCGTAAACCAGGTTCCTGGAAAGCCTCATCTAAAATCTTCATATATGCATCTTAAAAATAAACACACACAATAGACAAATACATGTTTTATCTGAATGCAACCCTGCAAACTGCTGTCACTGCTGTCTGTATTCATCTTTGGCTTTCAGTAAGGAGTGTACACCTCTTTCGACCCGTAGCTGACAATCCTGAGGCAGTGACGACACTTCCACAAACCTCTTTGAGAACCACCTTCCACTGGCAGTTTCTCAGTATTGATGTTATTGTCACCTCGTTCTCTTTCTTTGTGGTAGTTTCCATCATATCCAACTCAAATCTGCATAGCTTGTGGCTCTGAGGTGACTCCCAGGTTTCCCCATGGGGCCAAGAGCTGGCACAAGGAAAGCCTTCCCTGCTTTCATCATTTCAATTCAATTCAATTTATATAGCGATTATTCACAACAACAGTCACCTCTAAGAGCTTTATACTGTAAGGTAAAGACCCTACAATAATACAGTCCATATCTGTAGGGTACAAAACCAGACTCTAGGAAAGTGCATGTCCTGCAGTGCAAGCTTCTAAGAGCCAATCAAAATATGGGATCAGGAAAAAAGAGATAAAAATTCTGTGCAGATAAATAAAAACACTCAAATTTTCTTGAAGAGCTGATATTCTTACTTAAACTTGGAACTCATTTATTGTTCTCTCCATCCTACTTATTTCCTCTATTTGCTCTAAACTGCTAATCTCCTCAGAAAATGGATGAAGCTCCCTCTCCGAGGTTTCTGGGGACTCACCTTCACCCCGACAACATCCCTGCTTCCTTCTACGAAAAGAAAACTAAGGTGAGTTTCATGCGCTCTCTTTATTTAAGACAGTGTGTACTGGTGATTTCTCAGTTATGGTATATGAGGAAGATGTTATTGATGAGCTTCCCACACAGCCAGTGTGGAGCTAAGAAGTTCTCCAGCACAATCCAACTAGAAGTCTCATGTTGTCCTCCTGAAATGGTTTGAGATGCATGTTTTATGTGATATTTAGGAGATATGTTGGACCATCACTGCTACAAAAATATCTTCTTAGCGTGGTGGAAAAATGAAGGTCTCATTCCTACAAAGAACTGCAGCTTTTCTAAGTTTAATCCCTGGATTTAGCTGCTTGATTGGTACTGACAGTAATGGCAGGTTTACTGTAGCTCTGCAGTTTTCCTGCAGTGAAAAAAAAAACAGCTTTGTTTAAGGTTTTCTGTGTCTTAATTACCTGAAGTTAGAAGTTTCTAACAAGAAGAACAGGACAATGCTGGGAGCCTTCTCTGAGGAAAAGTGTGGCAGATGTTTAGTGTGTAGTTTTTGTTCCTGTCTCTGTTCTTGTTTTCTTTCCTTCTTTTGGCAAAACTCCAGTTCAATAAAATCTCATATGTATGTATTTTCTTGCACAGATGCTGGTGGTCTTTAGAAACCCTAAAGACACAATGGTCTCTTTCTATCATTTCTGCAACAACAACCCGGTCCTCCCATCCGTACAGTCCTGGGAAACCTTCTACTCCCAGTTCATGAGTGGTGATGGTGAGCAAACAACACACATCCCCGTTAAAGACAAGATGAGCTAAACACAGTAAACTGGAAGAACTGAGCATGACATTTATTAATCTGAAGAAAGCTGGACAAACTCCGATGCTGTGGGGTCTGGTCCAATCCTCTGGTTTGACCAGAGCACATAACATAACAAACAGCACATAGTGCTGACTCAGCAGGGTCACTGTGGAAATGTAAGATGAATCCAAGTAGGGCAAAAGAACTGCTGTTGCCCCACTTAGTGAGTTTACTACGCCAGCACTGCTATAAAATGGGAGTTAAGCTGCTTATCAGGCCTTTACCGAGCACAAAGAGAAGTATTTCAGTGTATAATAAACACAGGTACCATAAAACTACCAGTAACTGTGACATTTATAATGTCTATAAAAAGAATACAAATACAGTAGAAATACTCAAACCAAGAGTGTTTGCATCTATGATTCTGATCATGGATTTAAAAAGAGCAAAGTGATTTCTAAAAAAATCTTGCTGCTGCAAAGGAAATCGTCAACAAGTGGAACAGATTTTAAATTACTGCCAAGACTGGATTTGGCTCTGCGTTACACGTTTTTCCACTCACTGGTTAGCTAGTTTTCTCTCAGTCTGTACTTTAACTTTCCCCACTGATTAGTTTTAGGTAACAATACTGCTCAGTTAGCTTTAAGAGCTAAAAACTGCTCAGTTAGCTTTAAGAGCTAAAAACTGCTCAGTTAGCTTTAAGAGCTAAAAACTGCTCAGTTAGCTTTAAGAGCTAAAAACTGCTCAGTTAGCTTTAAGAGCTAAAAACTGCTCAGTTAGCTTTAAGAGCTAAAAACTGCTCAGTTAGCTTTAAGAGCTAAAAACTGGTCAGTTAGCTTTAGGTGCTAAAAACTGCTCAGTTAGCTTTAGGTGCTAAAAACTGCTCAGTTAGCTTTAAGAGTTAAAAACTGCTCAGTTAGCTTTAAGAGTTAAAAACTGGTCAGTTAGCTTTAAGAGCTAAAAACTGCTCAGTTAGCTTTAAGAGCTAAAAACTGCTCAGTTAGCTTTAAAAGCTAAAAACTGCTCAGTTAGCTTTAGGTGTTAAAAACTGCTCAGTTAGCTTTAGGTGCTAAAAACTGGTCAGTTAGCTTTAGGTGTTAAAAACTGCTCAGTTAGCTTTAAGAGCTAAAAACTGCTCAGTTAGCTTTAGGTGCTAAAAACTGCTCAGTTAGCTTTAAGAGTTAAAAACTGCTCAGTTAGCTTTAGGTGCTAAAAACTGCTCAGTTAGCTTTAAGAGTTAAAAACTGCTCAGTTAGCTTTAAGAGCTAAAAACTGCTCAGTTAGCTTTAAGAGCTAAAAACTGCTCAGTTAGCTTTAGGTGCTAAAAACTGCTCAGTTAGCTTTAAGAGCTAAAAACTGCTCAGTTAGCTTTAAGAGCTAAAAACTGCTCAGTTAGCTTTAAGAGCTAAAAACTGCTCAGTTAGCTTTAAGAGCTA